>MAYD01760638.1:0-15249 GCA_001909325.1 Ruellia speciosa
GCAAGACTGAACTATTTCTGCATTGAAAAATGTATCGTTCTAAAGTTTCAAAATGTGCCACATCACCCACACAGAGAATAATTTCAATAGTGACATGTAGGGATTGCAAAACGGGTCACGGGTCGGGTTGACGGGTTGGTCTATTTTTTCCCCTTGACCCGAACCCGACCCGTGACCCGCAGCGGGTCACTGACTCGTGACCCAAACCCGACCCACCAAGGGTTGGCGGGTTGGCGGGTCAACCTGCTTTTTTTTTTTTTTAATTATTCTGCCAATTAAACTGTGAATTAGTTTGATTAGAGGCACTTTAATCATTAGTCCATCTCTATAGTTAAGTAATGAATTATTAATTAACTAGATATATTTGGGCAAATTAATAGAATAAACAACAAACTGTTGTATACATATGAGTATAGGAGAGTCAGACATCATAACTTTACTCATGCATTTCAAAATATTGATTAAAGGAACAATAATCCAGACTGTATTTTATAGAAGAATATTCCCAAATATTAGGTAATACTTGATGATCAATCAAGATCACAGTTTTTTTTTAATTACTATTATTTATTTATTTTTATCAACATAGCTTAGAAAGATTCAGATGACAGAAAATTAAAACATAAATACAAAAGAAAGTAAAACTTTAGGAATTGTAATATAGATCTAAATTTCTTATGAGATTGAGAATGAGATTGAATTATTTGTGTGGGCATAGCACAAGCAGATAAGCAGAATAATTTTAAAAAAAAATTGACGGGTTGACGGGTCAGCCGCCAACGACCCGAATCTGACCCGACTTTTTGCGGGTCAAAATCGGGTTGACTCGAAAATGACCCGTGACCCACCAACATCAAACCCATACCCGCTAATTTCGTGTCGGGTTATCGGGTCGGGTCAAAAATTACCACCCCTAGTGACATGCATTTAACCTAAGTTCTACGTAATGAAAAACCCATATTTGCTCGGATTCTAGTTAAAAATAAAATAAACCAGTCAACATATTTTCGTGAGTACTGAGGGTGGACAAAATTGCCAACCAAACTCCATATTCAGAAAACATTCAATTCAATTACCAGCATTTGTTACCAGATGACTAAAGAATCTAAATGACTTCAAGCCCCATAGACTACTAGGCTTCGCTTTTGGATCATCTGCCGGTTAGGGATAGAAAACTCTCGATTATACAAAAAGAACTGCATCAAACGGAACACAGACTATGCAGCAATTCATCGAGCATTCTCCAACACTGGTGGAACCTGATTGGCATTGGGCAATCTGACTTATCGATGCAAAATGTTGTGCCCAGCCAGTCAGGCACCGGCAGGAATTGGTAGGTATAGATAGATACAATACATTAAAAACATATTCCCTCTTCCCACGTGGGACATTACATGTCCACCATTCTCTTTTCGTATATCCAGAAATATATAATTTACGCACTTTTTCAGTGCAGTAAAGATTTTGAAGAAAATACTATGTTATTTTTAAAAATTAATTGCACATTACAGGCAATAAGCGCAGGAAAGTAAATTGACAAACTCATAGTATCCGTGTAAAGCATAGAGCGCATATAAATATAGGACAGATGTGAAGTAATTCAAAACTGATGGAGACGTTCTCAAGTCCGTGTCCTACAACAATTGAGTCGATGGATATCAATCGACATACAATGGATGGTCGTAGCACATAGAGAACCTAGCTACCCTTGTGAGCTAACAATTTGTGACAAAAATAAAACATAAATCCCAGTACGCAGCTATCAAATCACCTATTAATTTTTATGTTTACCTCTTCTGAATAATAGATGGCGTGTTCCTGGAGGGGTTGAAGGACCATTGGGGTGTGCACTAAGCATCTCGTTTTCGTAATTTTTTCCGTTGCTTTCGCCTTTGTTCATGCAAACCTGGTTGATCAGCACAATTATGTAAGACTCAACAGGAAGAGGAATCATTTAATATATACAACAATCGTACTAGTGAGTGAAAATTGCTGCACGAAAGTGGGTGGGCAATACGTTTTTTCATTTCTTTCCTCTTCTTTCTCAAGTTATCCGAGTTCTGCTTTTCTGCAATCTCTTTAAGATCCAAGCAAGCCTGGAATGTTAGGAACAGTCAGCGCATGTATTAATTGCATAAAGAGGCAAAACGCCAAAAAGAATTAAAAAAAAGTTGCATAAAATAAAGCAACGTCAATTCATCCATGAAATACTATCATGTTGGAATGCAACAAATGAGCTTAGTGATCAAATTGCTCAGGTCTCAAAATGTAAGTATCATTCATTACACCATGATAAAATGTACTCTTTGCTGATTCAGTAAGACCACTTGCTGAGGTGAGCCTCGCTTGGTGTGCATTTGATAAGATAATCCAAATGTCAAAGGGAATGAAAGACCAGCTTGGAGTCATAACGACTACTTTTCAATATACTAGGTTACTCCAAATAAAACAATAGGCAAGCAACTGATAGTTTCATTAAGCAATAACTTTACCCATTACTATAACAATGCATTCTGAAGAAAGCTTCAACAATGGAATCATAGTTATTACGGCGCCAAAAAAAGCTAGGCACCTCTGGACTGTCAGGACGCCTAGGCAACACGATGCCCGCCATGGCAATAATTTGGCGACAAGTTGAAATAATTAGCATATATATACTAGTATTATATAATAAATTTATATATATTATGTTATATGATATGATTTTTTTAAAATTATTTTGGGTTGTAGGGTTTTTTTAGGTTAGCCCAACTACTTAAAACCTGGCCCATATATATGTATATGATTCATTTTTTAAAACCCTAACCCTAATTCCACTGCTACTGCTTCTTCACTTCTACTTACTACTGGCTTTATTTCAACCTTGGACATCACCACCTTAAAATCCAGCCCCTTCTCCCTCCGGAGAGTTGGTCGATGGTGGTCCCATCTTGATCCACCGCTGCCAACAGCAAAGTCAGATCCACCCTGGTGAGACCCTCCCCTGTTTCTTTCCACTGCTGTCAGCTTCACTTGCTCCCCTGGACATCACCGCCTCTAAATCTAGCCCCTTCTCCAGTTGGCGAGCCGGCTGATGGTTTCTTGACCAAATTTGCAGTGACACACGCCGCCAACGGCAATCTTAAGCCTGCCATGGTGAGTCGACTGGTCCTGGCGGTCATGGAAGACCGGCAGGACGCCAAGGCGTCACCTAGGCGATGCCTTAATAACAATGAGTGAAATGATCATGAAATTAAAGAAGGCTGCCTAATTGATCATTTCTCAGATGTTTCCAATTCGCCAGCGTCGGATTCAACAAAGGAAATTAGAAGTTGAAGCAGACAAGTGACAATTGTGAACGCACCAATTTATGAAAAAGTGCCGCTACTTGCAAGGCTATATGAAAATAGCGTGTTGCAGGGATTAGGTTTTTTTTTCCCAAAATAAGGGGCAGTTGATACTGATACACTTCTATGACAGTTAAACCTTTGGCCTGTGAAATGGAAGCGTTTGACAATATAGATCAGGGGTGAAGGTCATAACATTAGCCTTACCTCCTTACTCGCACTCTTTAATGCCTGAAGTGGCTCCACACAGTCTTGGCCTATGACCACCAACTTTCTCCTTTTATTTTGATCTGATGTATTTCCATCACCGGGCTTCTGCTTTGCTAATTCTTCAAACTGATGTTGAAGAAGAGGGGATACACCAGCCTGTCCATAGTCGGTCAATTAACACATAGGAATCAAAGTTCTACAATTATAAAATCAACACATATTTCCAATTCTAGATAGAATGACTGAAAATTTTCACAATCTAATCAGAACCCTGGCACTGAAAATGCACATCCAGAACATGTTCAACTGCATAATTATTATAATTTACAAAAAGAAAAAAGATAATTTGCCCAAACACTGGTTTACAAACATCCATTCAGCTAGGAATTCCAAACACAGTAGTGAAGCGCCAACTGCCTTAAAGCCTTTTGAGTGAAGATTTCACAGGATACTTAGATAAAAAGAATGCCTGCATTAGTAACTATTCAATAAATTATTTAATCATAATACCTTTCTCAGCTAAAATGAAATGAATGCAATCATTTTTCAAAATATGAAGGCCATCTTCCAGTGTTTGTCTGTGTTTCAAACAATATTACCTAAAAGCTGGTACAAGCAGAACCAAAAACAATAGGACAGTTTACCATAGATACAAGCACAACCAAAAACAATAGGACAGTTTACCCTAGATTTATTCCACTACTTCATCTTGCTTCTCAGTTAGATTCTACAAAGAAAAGCCTGAGAAACATGCAATTCCTGTACTGGTCTATTCATCCATTTGATCACAGTTGAGTTTTACCATTACACCTGATAAAAGCGTTAAAAGCACTAGGACTGTTGACAAAGAAAATGCATAAGAAACAAAGAAGTTAAACAGCTAACTGATAAAATTGTCAGGTGGATAGGTTTACGTACAGCTGGATTGGAGTGCCTATGCAGTTATTCACTTTTGAAGTGCGTTGAAAAATGATATGTACTTACCCCAGCCAAATAACGCTTGGAAAATGTTTTGGGTTTCAACGGTTTTGAAAGTAGTGTATTGAGCTCCTGCAATTTTACAGAACATAATATTCTCTTAATAAGATACTAATATCAAATGCATGTAATACATCTGAATTTCCTGATTCATGAAGCAGAAAACTAGATGAAACAGGCGAAAATAGGCAACCTATACCTGCTGCAACTTGTTCAATTGATTTGATTTGGCTTTCTTTTGCCTATATTTCTTGACTCTTTCCTCCTCACTATCATCTTCCTCCAAAACCAGTTCAACTGATTCAGCATTTCGCTCCAACCAACTTCTCTCAGCCTTTTCCTGGGGAAAGCAGTTGTTAGAATTAAAGGATCAATTCGGAAACCAACAATGTGTCACTCCGTAGAGTAAATATTACAAACAAAAACCAAAGAAATTTCACAATTAAATATAAACTTACCATAATTTGAGTCTTGAGGAAATAAAGTGGTGTATGAAATTCTAAGATACTGGTTAGTATTATGAAATGTTTTAGGGTATCTTATCTTACAAATAACTCATCATTACTCACTCCCCATCAAGTCATACCAGGGTAATAGAGGAAAGGATTTAACTTGCAGCAGAAACACCATATCAAGTTAATCACAATAGCTATCATACTTCGAGTCAAGCCAATGTTGTTGCTTTCTTGTATTGTCATTGTCAGTATATCCATGCTGTTAATACCACTACAATAAATTTATCAACCAAAAGACTGTGCCCTTAACACCACTAATAATAAGAAAGTGCACCAAAAAAGTAAACTACGAAAAATTCCAAATAGAGAGGTGAAGCAACTTGAATTGCTATTGTTCATTTCTATAGGGGAAGGAAGATGAAGATGAAAATAAGGATTTTTATTCTTTGTTGGCACACTTCAACATCATAGTCCACCGCTGGCAATACTATTGCTCCACAATCCCCAAATCTTAAATACATATAAGAAATGTGATTAAATAAAAGAAACTGTAACATTTGAGCTTTGTCACCTGAGATTCCTTCCGCACAATTTTATCAATTTGATGCGCAAGAGATATTTGTTTCTTAATCTCTGGCAGGTATGAGGGTTCAACAGGAAATCGCTGGAAAATTTCCTGGACAACAACACAAGATAGTTATCAGACATGTGACTTTTAACAACTAAAAGCAAATAGATACTCAGAACATCAATCAAATTATCCTTCACATTTAGGGTTTTGATTCAATATTTCAAGATACACATAAGTAATAAAAAATTCAAGATAAAAATAATTTAAAAACCAATGATGCAGGTAATGTGGTGCCATGGACTACTTAATTTGAGCAGAAACACCTGGAAATTCTATTTAAAGAAACATTGTAGGGGAGACCCTGGCAATTTAATGGCAAACTCCTTCACAGTAAAGCACAAGAAACAAATGCACAATGCCACCAATACAAATTAAGATAGACAGAGTGACAGACAGACAGAGTCCGAGAGCTTATCACTGGCCAAGTAAGGAACAACCAGCTCTGGTAAAACATAGCTGGTTACATTGACTAGAAGTATAGAACTGCTCTGTTTGCTCACAAAAAATTATTAGGAGGGTCTATTTGTAAAGATGAGATGGATATTGGAACAACAAAATTTCTCTAAGCATGTGTAAATGTCCATATCAGAAATTTCAGCTGCTGATTCGACAAGGAGCTTCATGTAGAAGGATTGCTTTATTAATTTTTAACTTTTTGTGATAGACATTTATCTATAAAATTCAAATATAATATAGTATATCGGGAACAAAATTCACCAACACGTTTAATTCTTCATGCAAAATAAATGACTTCTTCAGTTATACTAATATAACATTTGCATATTTGCTTGCATCATACTATCTCAAGTAAATCAATAGCAGCAATGCAGCATAACTTCATAGTAAGGTTATGTTTTGCAAACAATCTAAAGATCAAGAATAATTATCAATTTGCTCAAGTAACTTAAGTGGCCATGTAGGAAATAAGATGTTTATTCAAAAATCAGAAGCACCACTCATGACCTATCGAAGAAAATTCATAATTAAAAATTAATCTCGGCATTAGAGTACACAAGGGTACCGCATTTTTATCAGTTTAATCGCATTCTTAAACAACTACGCACCTGGTTATGTGCTTTTCAGTTCTTTTTGTACCTTTTTTACTTTAGAAACACATTTGTTCCATAAAAAAAACTAGCAATCATGGTTTTGCTATAATGATTAAAATTTAAATATAACAGAGAAAATACCTTTGAAAAAGATTTGCACAGTGCTGCAAATTTTGATGCATCATTTGGTGAGATTAAAGCAATGCTGCAACCATCACTAGAGGCTCTGGCAGTTCTTCCACATCTATGAACATATACCTATAGCAATAAATCTATACTTCTTAACGTTGTACGTTATAATAAGAGAATAAAATATAGAGGAATGTCAAGTCTTTAGACTTTACGTCAGCTGAAAGTGGAAGCTGGTAATGAACAACAGTTCGAACACCAGGAATGTCTAGCCCACGAGCGGCAGCATCTGTAGCAACAAGTATACCGTGTTCATGTGCACGAAAACGGTCTACTGACTGCATTGAGCAAAACGCATAAGAGGCAAAGTAAGGTGAAGCATCAGAAAAGGTTTCCACAAAAATATAGTACTAATTACAAAATAGATATGATTATTATTTTTGAACCAATAAAAATATGTAAGAAATCAATTTTTCTTGAGTTCAATCTTGAACTTCTAATACCTTCCTTCATATGTGCTCTATGTTAGAAAGCTACAAACTTGAGAACATAAAAGAGGAATCTAAAGTCTAAAAAAATTTATTAAAATACATGATTCTAGGATAATATAAAAAAGGAAAATTAGCGATCGGTGGTGCTGCTTGCTAGCAAGGAATTTCATTTGGGCTCTCTTCCAAACAAAATCAGGAAAATGTTTTCCTTGCTTTGAAATCTAAGACTCAAAAATAGCATTAAAAATCAAATGGTTTTTCTGAAAGATATTAGGTTTTACTATTGCATTTTTCAATTTAAAAAATTTAATGATAAATTGGATTGGATAAATGAAAGGAGTCTGGGTCCTTTTTCCAAAAACTAGTTCACAGCTGATATCATATAGAATAGACATTATCAACAATTGCAGCAGATAACAAATTTTGGTTTAACATAAGTCAATGACACAACTGCTGGCCTTTGATAACATTTATAGGGGTTTTTCTTTCTCACAGATGGGTTTTATACCACATTCCTTCCACAAATACTGAACTCATAAACAATGTAATTTCCTATTTTATATTAAATATAGACAGAAATGCTGCAGAAAGAGACATGCCTTTGTCTGGTGGATGTGGCTATCAAAAATATATATTGAATTACCAACTATCAAATAATTATTATATTTTTCATGTGATATTGAAATAATTTATAGTAATCCCTGAAGTAGCATACTAGCATTAGAGGCTTGATGAAACCAATCTTGTCATACATGATGTTGAGAAAACAAACCTTCAGGCGTGCCCTTTGCTGCATCTCTGAATGAAGGGTCCATGCATTTATGTTGAGAATCCGCAATAGTGAAGAAATGCGGCGTAAAGCAGCTATCGAAGTACAGAACACAATAGTGCGACCTTGTCCATGAACACTTAATATATAATATAGAACAGCTTCTTTTTCTTCTTCCCTACACCTGCAAACCATGCATTCTCCTGTTACTATCTCTCAACACCAGTGGCGGATACAGGAATCGAGGACGGGGGGGGGGTTAAAATTTCCGAAGCCCACAACACTAAATCGCGACTAAGAGAACTGAAGAAAAAGGAAAAAAAAAAAAAAACTTGTTCCCCCCATAAATCCCTGTAGAAAGAAACTATAAGCAAACCAGAAAGAACAGAGAAAGAAGCAGTTTATGAGTACCTGGAGTGCAAGCTCCCTTGTGGGGGTAACGATTAGCGCACGTAAGACACCATGTGGAGCTATCCTCTCATTTGCCTCTCCTTCCTCCACCAGGATCCTCTCCACTTTATCTTGCTCTTCAAGAAGCCTCTGTAAGATTGGCAAACCAAAGGCAAGAGTTTTACCAGATCCTGTCTCTGCAGCTCCAATTACATCCTGTCAAGCCATGAATCATAGTTAATAATAGGAATCAATTGTCAATATCTAACGCATTTTCATTCATTGGTAAAGTAACCAACCCTCCCTTGATGAGCACCGACAGGAATACAAGCTTTCTGTATTGGTGTTGGCTCTAGAAATTTAAGCCTATATATTGATTTCAAAATGGAGGGATGAAGTCTCAATTCACTCCATGCACAATATTCTTCTTCATCAACCAAATCCCCTTCATCATCACCATTATCTCCATCAGTATCTGAAGTAATTTCACATGGCATAACACAAAATATAAGACTTATAATCAAACCCCAATAATATGAGCAATTTAACCAACTAATTCTTCAAGAATCCATCATAAAAACGCTATGGTTATTGCAGTTTATGGTTAACACATTGCACAATCGAACTTTTTCATAGGTGTGAAAACTCAAAACCATTATATTCAACACGTATGAAATATACCCCCCCGCCCCACACACACACACACATGCATGTTTAATGATAAGCAGGCAGCAACATATAAGATTATTGAGTTAGACTTGAATAGAGCCAAAAGTTGAGAACTAGAGAACAAAGCCTGCAACAGAAGCAGAGAAGTAGAAAATATAAACAAAAAAAAAAAGTTTCAACGTAAAACTACATTTAAATTATCTCAACGAAAGTGGACAAAATAGATGAATTATCAACATCACATTAAGGATTTCAATATATCTAAATTCCCAGATTACAGTTCGTAGTCATCGACTCATTGAAACATTAGGCAGTGAACTCCTTACACATTCAGCAACCAACAACAGGAACAAGATAATCGAAACAAGCATCAGCCATTTATTTTCAACCATAAGTGCACAAATTTCATCAATTTGTTCGATCTCGAAGGTAGATTACCTTACCAAGAGAAGACTGCCAACTAAGCCTAGTTCAAAAGGCCATTCAAGTCATTGAATGGGAATCACAAAATAATTAACACCAGAAACGAGCATCCCACCATTCAAAATATGCATTCACATATTGTGAATTCTCGTTCATTCAATTTGCTCACTATTCTAACACCAATCGTAATTTAACAATCTCCAATGTGGAAAATAAAAATAACAAAATTATCCATGGTAAATCAAAACGAACCAGCAGTAGTCTGCTTTGCCACTTTATCTGCCTCGTCATTCTTTTGATGATCGTTTTTCTTTTTCTTATCTTTCTTCTTTTTTTTTTTCTTCTTCATTTTCTGCTTGCCCACATCCTTCTCATCACTCTCTTCGCTTTGTCCGACCACACCACTGTAGCTATCAGCAGCATCGCCTTCATCTATCTTATGTTTCTTCGATTTTGTCTTTCCTTCAAACTTTTCCCTCTCATCTTCTCCATGGACATTCGGAATTTCGAACCCATACTCCAAATCATCAATCTCTTCAAGAGAAAGAAATCCTGCATTCATGGAAAATTTCACTAACCAAAACTTCAAAACTAGAAATTTTCATTAAACAAATAAATAAATAAAAAAGAAGAAGAAGAATAAGAAGAAGAAGCAGAAGTAATCGAGGCAATACCTCCTTCAAGTTCGTTGGAACCGATGAAAACAGAGAAATCATCCTCATTAGTTTGGGGAAGTGAGGAATTCCAACGGAGTGATTCCAAACGTTCGAGCTGTTGTTGGTCCGATTGCAGCCGAGATCGTTTCCTGGTTTTCTTTCTCTGAGAAGACCCAGAGGCCATGGTTCAACTGCGAAAGCAAATATGAACGACAGGAACCAAATACTCGCTGTCGCCAGCTGAGCCCTAAACTCGTTTTCTAATTGTATTCTTCTTTTTAAATTTTTTACGGGCCAGCTTATCGGTAATCTGACTGGGCCACTATGCCAATGGGCCAATGGGCCGGTTATGAAAACTAAAGGGTATAGTGTTTTGGTTCATAATATGTGGAATTTAAATTATAGTAATATGTTGAAATATTTTAATTAATTTAAATGGGTTTTTAAGTGCAAATCAATGTTCAATGAATTTTTTTTAATATTAGAAAATATTTTTAGAAACTAATGAGATAATAGTTAGTGATAAGGTTGAACAACTAGTATAATGCCCCAAAAATTTGAACATTTTTTACGCGTTACCGTCGTACCAAGGTAGTCAAAAACATAACACAAAAATGGACAGCCGCAATAAACCCTACTGTGACAGCAAACAGGCGAAATTGCAGCAAACTTTGGAAGGACATACCGGACTCAATTCTTAACCAAATGACAATCCGAAAGATGTTTCGGAAACTAGAAATGAAGCTCTACAATAGCCAAGAAGAGACTTACCCAAGATTCCAAGTGGAAGAGGCTCGAAATCAGCTCCCAAAGTTGCACAAAGTGAAACTCAAAACTGTGACAGCAAGTATTTCAAAACTTAAAAGGGCCAAAACTCAACAATCAAGGATTCAGATCCAACATGCAATCCGAAGGAAATGTAGAGGAAGTCGAGAGGAACATTTTATCTCAAAGAGGCTTACCCGGATTCTTAAGATTGGAGGGTGAAAAATGGAGCTTTCAAGGCTTCAAGACAAGAATGCCATGGATGATCTTGAGAGCTTTTGTGGAGCTTTAAAGAGAGGAAGAGGTGGAGTGTTTGAGAGCCAAAAGCAGGGAATGAGTAGTCTGGGGGTTGTTGGACTGATCAAGAAAGTTGGGACACGCGAAACGAGGAAGAAAAATCTGCACAACGGCGGGCCCCAATTTTCCAACAACAAGATGCAGCCAACTTCACGGAAGCCTACAAGACTCAATACTCGACCGATTACAAATCCGAAATATGTTCTAGAAACTAGAGACGAAGCTCTGTAGTCAGTTAGCTCAGGCTTCCCGGTATAAGGTCGAGTAAAACTCGTAAGCACATAAGGTTTATAGCAATTTAATTAAGTCTTATATGCATTGCGGAAATAAATAAAATCAACCACCAAGGCGTACCAGAAAACATCATGCACACATAATCTCATAAATCAGTCAATTACGTAGGAACAAATCCATCCTAACATATCTGGGCTTCCTGCCCTATTCAAGTCATCCTGGCCAATCAACACTTTAAGTATGGCCACAAGCTGACAAGAGTATATCATCTCAAGGTCTTCTCGACCGCTATCAATAGAACCAAACTAACTACCATCATAGTAAACAAGAACATAGATAACATAATCAAGAAGAAGAAATAACCATGAAAGAAAGCAAGGTGTAGCAAATAATTCATCCTATACTAGTACTCAAATAGTACACTTGTACCCCGTCCCAACTAAAATGTTGTTGCACCTCCAGGAAGATCTATAAAACAAAGTAAAGTGTCAGTACACAGTACTGAGTAAGGGATAAATTGTAACACCCCGGTTCTTCACAACCAAAAGTGCTACCATCAACTTACACGGGGAATCTACCCTAAACCCATAGTAAACTGGAACGTTAAGGCTAATCTAATTATCTTCTCCTATCAGAGCAAGTCGAATTTCAGAAATTTCAGTCCCTTCTGATCACGGCTCGCTTATAACTAAAAATAAAATAAATATAGAAAGATACTCGAATTAAAATGTAGAATTAATTACAAAGTTCTGATACCATAGCTTGTTCCACACCGGGACTCTGTCATTTAATATAAGCATATTTAAATGAATTACATAAGGGTTCGAGAGAATAAATACAGAAAATAAATCTTGCAACCAAAAACTTCAATGTTAGCACAGATGTAATATGGTTCTCTCGACCTCATAAAAACCGACGAGTACTAACTCATTCCCCTAATCAATTGCCTGGAGGTACTTGCAGCCCTGATTCCCACCTGAGATGCAACAATAGCATCGTTTGTCGTGAGAGTAAGTAAGGAAAGCACACAAATCAAATATGCAATCCATTACACTCAATGAAGATCAAGTCGGCAATATCTTCATACATATATATCAACCGATCACTTTAAAATCATTTTGAGAAATAAGAAAGGGCATTAAGGTTTCTTTTGTTGGGGTTCTTCCCTTTCTAGGGCTGTAGCCCCCAATTCTTAGTTGGTCAAGGTTGTTGTAAGTGAATGCAACGAAAAGACCCGGAAATAACGAATAATGAAACAATTCATATATTGACATTTCGTGCTCATTCCCAAATCTCTGTTTTCTTATTCCCATCATCCGGTAACCATAGGATGATCCAAGTGCATGAGTTGCTGCTGTAGCTTTTTTAAGGCGGCTTCACATGTCGGGGTCCATGTAAATGGCTGATTCTTCCTTAACAAAGGCATAAAGGCCATAAGGTTTGCAGCCAAACCGGGTATGAACCTTCGGAACAACTCATATTAGTTGAAGTCATGAATGTTTATGCACAAGTTTAAAACGAGTTAAGCAATGCAGCTCAAAACATGCTTTTAAAACTAATGTAATGCCCCCGACTCGAACCAGACTTCAGCGTGGCTCCGCTGCTATGTCCGCGGTTTAAAGACTGCGGTCGAATATCGCGGCAAGCCCATTCGCGGCCCTTTGATTTAGGCCCATTCTTGTGCGGGATTTAACCTCTTTTTACCCCATTCCTTGCTCATTTTTAGACTTCTAGCAGCCTTGAGAACTCTCTAAAGAGTTGGAAGAGAGTGGGACTTGTGTTGGGGATTTGGTGTTGGAGAGTGGAAGCTTTTGGTGCAAGGTAAGTAAATCCTCCCACCTTCAAGCTTGGTTTCGGGGTTGTTGAATCTTTGTGTTGGGTTGTTGAGAGTATTGTGGATTTTGAATGGAGACTTAGAAGGTTTGAAGTTTTGAACAAGGGTGGGAGTTCGGCTTGGATTTGAGCTTGGGATTGATTTTGGGTGACAAGGAGGTAAGATTTCTTGGCTTGTCTCCTTGTTTGGTTGTTGGAAACCCAAGGCTAGGGTTTGAGAATTTTTGTGTCTTAATATTTGATTTTAGGGATTTTGGAAGTTGGGGGAGATTCAAACAAGTGGAGAGGTGTTGGGCATTGTTAAATCGACATTCTAAGGTAAGAGATTTACTTGAGTTTGAGTTTTTGCCATGTTTCCCCTTTCCCCCTCAATGTTTGTCTCTGTCTTTGTAATCCCGCGGTCCCGCGGCTGAGAATACCGTGGGAAATTGTGTCTCAGAGCGCTGGTTTGGGCGTGGTATTCGGTCACGGTTTGCACGCATGCCCGAATACAACGGAAGCTCCAGAATGGGGGCTGTGTGATTAGTTGTTGGATTCTTGATTTCTTTTGCTTAAGTCAAGATGCTTAGAGTGATGCTTATGCATAGGAGGTAACTATGAAGATCTATATGTCGGGTAAGTCCTCATCATGACTTCATGACTTGAATGTAGAATTGTTGGGACATAGCAAGAACCGTGGAATCTTGTGTAGGACTTGTTGAGACTTAAAGGTTGTTGAATCTTGTTTATGAGTTGTTGAATATTGGGAACCACTTTTTGAATCGTATGGACTTGTAATCATGGAAATCTTGTAGGCAAGACTCTTGAGGCATGTGAACCTAGCATAGGTTGCCTTGTTTATGACTTTAAGAGCTGTTCTGTGGCTGTGGCGAGCCCTGTCTGAGTATATGCATGATATGGAGTGTGACAATGTCGGTACATTAGTATCATGGGAGTCAGGTATTGAGCATAACACTGTCGGTACATTAGTATCATGGGTGTCGGGTATTGAGCATGACACTGTCGGTACATAACTACATATCATGGGTGTCTGGTTTCGATTGTGGCATTGTCGGTACGTTAGTATCATGGGCGCATGGGTTGGTGACTTTTAGGTAGGTGCCGGCTTAGGCATTTTTCCCTTACATTTGCATATATGATATATAGGTGTATGTTAGGCCATACATCAACCCAGCAGGATGCGGGCTAGGAATACTATGTGATTGTATTTGTATATATAGGTAGATAGGTGTATGTTAGGACTCACGCATCATATGTATTTTAAATTCCAGTATTTATTTACTTAACGTGTACTTACCTTGTGTTCCGTACTATGCTTGATTGTTGTAACGCCCCAATTTCCATAAACCGGACACGTCACCGCTACATCTAACTTATAATGAAATCTACCCCTAAATCCCACCATAAGCTCAATGTTCAGGCTTAATTATCTCAACCTATCAGAGTACGCTGGATTTCAGGAAGCTAAGTCCCCTCTGATCACAGCTTAGCATACTTGGAATATAAAACACATTGACATAGAAATATTAAATGTCGTTTACAACTACAAAAGATAAGTTCACGTCTCACACCGAGACACGACCATTTAATACAAGCCGTTTAATCGAATAGACAAAATAAAGGTTTAAGGAATAAGATAAGTAACCACATAATCAGAATGGTTCAAAAGTTACCTCGACCTCACAAGCCCTCGGGTATTGGCCCGATCCCTTAGTTCGTCGAAGGGATATCCTTGCGATCATTTGTGTAATACCCCGTATTACTAGACCGGATTAGGATTAATAAATTAATTTCAACCGGGCTAATTGATCGCGTAATTAGGGGTAACACTTGGTAAATAAAAATACACATGTGCCAACACTCATATAAGACCCGTATCATTGTACCAATGGATCGGCAAAATCAAAATATAGCCGTCACGGGAAATTTCCAGACTTAAAAAAA
>MAYD01760644.1:0-29573 GCA_001909325.1 Ruellia speciosa
TCAATTGCAAGACGGGCTGCTGCCGATTTAACATTCGATCGTGATCAGATTACAGAATTGAGTTCAGAAACTTACTGCTTGTGTCAAGGTGAGTACGTTGATCAGTTTAGTTGCACATAAATCAATTTTGGGTTTTTGGGGTTTGCTTGATGAATCCACAGCGTTTATCCTTGACAGCTGCATTGGATTTGAGAGTGGTTCAAGCAATCTGCACCAAGGAATCAGTTGATATTGTCAAGGTGAGCCATTGCATGTCATTAAATTTAGCATACGGCAACTTTTGGGAGTTTTAAACATCACACAGCCACTGTTACGGATGGTTCCTGTGTTGAGTTTATAGAAATGAATTCGAAACTATGGTGGAAATCGATTAGAATGATTGCATGCTGCTGAAAGTCACCGATTCTTGAATCTAATTAAATGATGAAATTGAGCTGTGGCAGAGGCAGAATCAACCGATCTGGGTCTATGTTAGTCTTAATGAGATTGCTTTGATGATTACGGAATTAATGGCAGAACAGCGGCTGACCATTTAAATGTTTTAATGAAGCCTTTGATGCTACTGAAATGAAGACAGAAATGTGGTCGGCTGTGTGCATTTTGTGTTGTGTTCTGCTGCTGTGAACCAGGAACAGTTTGGTTGTAGTGAAATTAAAACCAGTCCGATGTAATATTAATAAAAGCAGTTGGCAGAATCTGAAAATGTGGACATTGAAATTTTATTCTTGGACATAAGATGTATGCAATGTGTTCAAATGGTTAATGAAGGATCTTCAAAGAGTTCATGTCAAGTTCATATAAATCTTGAACAAACCCTTTTTTTAATCTTTGAGCACTAAGTTTGATGGATGGAAATGTGTTAGTGGGATTTGACAAAGACTTCACTCAAGTCACATGGATTTTCCCACTAAAGATTGATCTCAATATTTTATTGCAAAAATGATGATAGTGGGCAAGATATGAGTTGATAAGTGAAGAAATGGTTTAAACAATAGATATGATTGTTTAAATCCTAGAGTTACATTGGGGACCAAGTCTAGGCAAATGAAATGCAAGAACTGCTGGCCTAGGTGTGTGATCACGATCTCCCTATCGGGTGTCGTTACACCCATGGGTGCATTGAGCGGAAACACAATTAGAATAGTAGGTCGTGAGTTCCTACCATCACCATATCCATATAGAAACACGACCACATTGAAGTGCATGGATATTGGAAATAGGTCCTGAAGAACCTCCATCCAATGCTCCGTCGGCGCCATAATGCGATCCTCAAACCACTAGATTCGCTTAAGGGCGGCGTCAATCCCCTTCCAGTAAATCCGCGTGTACAAGGCCTATGTGTAACCAATTCACCAGTCAAGTGCCTCCGCACCGCTTTGCAACGCACCTCAATGCCGAACACGAAATTAGCTATGACCCGAAAACCACAATTGACGTCGGCCTTCACATCGACCACGTCGATAAGGTAAGGCCGTATCATGCGGGGGATCATGTCCTAATGGGGCAACGACGCTGGATCGATGTTGAGGCTTTCATCTGCAAGAATGTAAAGAGGAGGATATCAAACACGCATGCAAGGGTAATCGTTTGTATGGACATATATTATTCCCTACCTGTTACATTTGTCACATTTGTGGTGGTCGATGTGCTCCTGTCAGATGAATGCGATGTGCGCCCACGGGGAGATAAGAAGCTTCGCCTATGCCCCTGACCCTTATGCCTGTACTCCCACCCGCTCTTCTCCCGCTACGTGGATCTACTCCCCTTTGGTCGCCCTTGCACGTTCGCCTTCACCTCCGATTCACGGAAGCTCGCAACTTCGGGATTTAGTTTCGTATGGATCATAAGGGCCACTTCACGCATGAAAGCAGGGTCGATGTTGTTCACCTACATAATTACAGTGATTGCCATCACAAAAACGTAATTCGCTACGACGCTGAGGTATAATACAAAATATACTAACGTGCTTACCCGCTCAACTTGTTCGCGCTAGAATCACTGATCTTCCAACTCTCCGTCCGTCTCGGGGACCCATGTTTGTGCATTTTCATCGTCGTACTTGAGCGTGACCCAAAATGCATGGATGTGCGTAGCACCTATCGGGGTCTGCGAGCCCATCGTCATCTGTAGCTCACAACCACAAGGAAGCTCGTGCATTCTCTGAATCACACACACATAGCTCCTGGCCTTCTCCTCGCCAAGAGTCTTTATATGCCTCATCTCTTCATACATCAATTCTAAACAGTAGCTGGTCACCCTGCACGCTAGGTATGTGAACGAGACACAAGAAATACTACAAAATCCTCAAATAATAAACGTTTTAGATCGTACCTAATATCTGTGAGCTGTGATGCTATCTCCTTATCGATCTTTATCCATATTGTATCCAGAGCACCGATGGAAGAGTTCAACCACTGTTTTAGTTGGTTGTGTGCACTCTCAACTCTACATGTCGTAGTGTTGCCAAAATGTAGCACATTGTTCGTCCATGCCCGGACAAACTTCTCCTTATGCACCAACCACGTACCATGAAGATACTTGGCGATCTGCGGGAAAAATCAGTACTTACAGTCTGCAGTGACCACGACAACCTCGTATGCATCCACTGTGTTAGCCTCCTGTATAGTGAAGACTCCATGCGCGTAGGCCACTGCCATTGATTAATGCTTCCCACTAAGTCTGTACACCATGTCCTCCACATCCTTGTAGATGTGCCACGTACACAGTAGATGGGCAGACCGTGGAAATAACTCCTGTATCGGTCACACCAGACCAAGCTTGCGATCCATAACAATTGCTGTGGGCTGCTCTGCTCATTGCCTAGCATCATCCGTAGCCTTTCCAGAACCCAACGGTAGCTCAGCTCCAACTCATCATTCGTAAGCGCGTATGCAATCATGAAGTTCTTATTCACTGGCGTCATCTCAGTCATCTCAAAGAATGGCATCCGATACCGATTTGTTTTTTACATGGAGTCCATGTCGATTGCCTATGGGTAGGCCCGTAGTAGTTTCATCGATTCTAGATGCACCATGAAGACGTGTGTCAAGATGTTCGTCTTTAGATTCGACTCCTTCCAATGCACGTAATTATTCGCTGTCGCCAGATGAAAGAACTGTCCCACCACATCTCTCCCCTCCAAGTTGGTCTTGTGCATTTGTGCCCTGTAATTGTAGATGTGGTGCCGCGTTATATTATCGTGAGGGTACTGCTCCATGATAGCCGCATGAATAGCACACAACCTTACCTGTGCGGCCGTCATGTCATGCACAACCCTCTTAGCATCATCATCACTCAACCTACTGATCTGCTGATATCCCTGCGGATACACCGCCATCGCATGGTTGTGCGTCCTCGTTTCGTCGGCCTAATCTACGCGGATCCCCGAGGAACCATTCATCCTTACTTGAATGATTACTTTGAAAGGGCATTGGTGTAAGCTTTGGTCTTCTTCTTCGGTCGTGCTCCCTCAACTTCATCCCCAACACACTCCCTGTACCTTTGTCCTCTAGTAAAACGCAACACTTTCTTCTTCCCATTATTCTTGTAGGATGGAATCACCAAGTCGAATCCCTAGCTAATTGTTAGGGCCTTCGCCGCCTCTATCGCGTTAGCATCGCTTGCAAAATGATCAGTAGTTTCAAATGCAGCCCCATAGTCCACTCCGTCGCCCCCAAACTCCTCCAATAGAACCTGCAATGTCACACTACATAGGATTAATTACTGTTACATGTATTCATAATGCGATAATTTAAAAAAAACAAACCCAAACAAACATAGAAACAACCCAGTCGTCATTTTAATGTCAGGTGCATCGACTTGAGTGCGCCGCACCCGCCTGGCCGTCGGGTGCATGGAAGCGGCCACCGACCATGGGGCCTACGCCGAGATGCACGGAGGATCCCGCCCCCGCCGCATCGCGCACCCAACTTCTTTTTTCGCATTTCAAAGGCATTTTTCTCTGATTTTCGCAAAAAACTATATCTCATCGCCGGATGTTTCCTCAATATTGGATATTATTCATCTTTCTTGATCAAATTGAAGCTAAAATTATAGATATTAAAGATTTTGGATTGATAGAATTTTTTTGAGGGAGGTTTAGAACCTGGTAGGGGCAAATTCATCCTCAAGCAATGGGATGATGTTTAGTAATTCAATAAAAGGCATATGCTAAAATTGGAAGTTATGCAAAATTGAAAGGGCTTGATAGCTAATTTTGTAAAGAATTTATATGGTCACCGTTATAAAAACAAGTAACACAAAAATTTGAATCCCAGCCAACGCTTTGCCTGTCGTCCCCTTCGGAGCATAGCTGGTTGTCATTCAAATCTTGCAATCGGCGGTTTATCGCCGTTTAAGGCACGCAGAAGTCCGGCCATGGCATCTGATTCTCCTCGTGGTCGCATTCATCAGGTTTTCCTCACTTTGAACCTATTGTTTGAAAACCCCTTTATCAGCTTCAGTCTGCGAATTATTTCCCCCCGTATTTTTATGTGGATGTGTTTCTTTTGAAAAAGTCAGTATTCTGAAGTGCTGGGTATTTTATTTGGAGGTTTGTTGGTTTGCGCTGTAGAATTTGTTTAAATCTCGATGCGCAGCAAACTAATTTAGTAAGACGCAGTGCGCTTGTGGATACTCCAGGTTTTATGAGTTGCCCTCTATTCTCGATTCTCGTTTTTTAGTTAATTGATTTGCTTAGTTTCTTGATATCTTAGCTTGGTTTTTTGGGGTTGGTTTCCGGGGGCAAGGGGAAGCGAGTTACATTGATTAAAATATTGAATTATTTGGCGCTGTGCAGTTCTTTCCTTCCAAGAAGAAAAGGAAGGTCCTTTCACCGGATGTGAAATCTGGGAGACCAGAAAAGGATGCAAGAAAACAGATTGAAGGCTCGCCTAGTGCCAAAGGTTCTCTAGAAAGCTATTTGGAGGCTCCAAAGAATGGTAATTTAACAGCCAAGTCTTTGAACTCCATTTTGGATCAAAATGCTAGTCAGGTTCCCAATAATGGGAATTTGACCTTGGGCCCTGGGATATTGTCTAGAAATGAAAATGTAGATGCTGACTATAGGCAGCCAGAAATCCGTGACACTTCTGGCTGTGTTCGGAAATTAAAACGTGAGTTGTTGTCTGATAGTAGCAGTCTTGCAACAAATATTATCCAGAGGGATTCTTCGGAAAGTGGGGGTGTTGAGCAAAACTCTGAGATCAAGAAGTTTGCTACTAGCTTCTTGTCAGTTTATTGCAGGTAATGTGTGTCCTCTCTTTACCCTTGGATAGGATAACTTCTTTCACTAAAATGATTTTGATACCTATATTTGATACTTAGATTGGTAGGTCACAGCCAACAGACATCTATCCTACTTGTTAGTTGATTATTTGTTGGCATTATATTAATCTGTTCATGCATACCTTTTGTACATCTGAACCTCTCATGTGTAGTGAGTTGCACTCTTGTGTTAGTTTGCCGTCAGAATTAGAGAAGTCTGGAGATGAAAGGAATTCTGAGAATGCTGGGAATCAGTCCAACTTTCAAAATGAAGACATTTCTTCTCCCAAGGCCATCCGGTCTAGAATTCTCAATGAATCTGGAAATATTGATTCAAATTATTTGCAAAAGGTAAATATCAATCACGAAGGGTCTATGATAATCTTCTACTAAAGCTATCTGTGCTAATATGATCATGCAAACAGGATATTGCATGCAACAATTCCTTCGCAATTGAAGCAAGTTTGAGAAAATGCAGTGCTACAGCTGCTCCATGTACTGTTGAATGTGTAACCCCAGGTTCTTTCACTATCAAACGTGAAGCTCGAGAAACTCCTCAGTCTGGACGGGGAAGCTCCTTTTTTTCTCCTGGGGAAGCATTTTGGAATGAAGCAATTCAAGTTGCTGATGGATATGGTGCTCCAAATGATGGCTTTTCTTCCCGTATTCCTGAAAACAGTGAAACAATGAAGATTGATTATAACATCCATAATGCACATAGTTCAGATGGCAAGAATTTGTTAACCAGTACCATGGATGGAGTTATAAAGAGAGCCTATGATGTTGGGGTTAGCTCTGCTGCTTGCTCTTTGGATATCATTGGGGAAAATCTGGACAAAAAGGTGTCTCCGTTACCCGTGAAGCACATTGACTTTGGTTCCGTGGCAATACCTTTTGATAGAGACTCTACTGATAACAGCACTAAACCAGACCATTTAATGAACAAAGATAATACACTCTACCCTATTGGTCATCCCAATCCACAAAATGATAGGAATATGACAGTTTGTCACAATGATCAAGAGGATGAAATCCTGTCTGGTGCCCAAGGAACAACCTTTAAATGCAGTGCTTCCAACAGACATGAGGAGCAGGTCGATGATGTTAAGTTTGATACACCGGATAGAGAGAATAGAATGATTATTGCTAATTGTAACTCCAAAAGCAACTGTACTCCAGCAAGTTCTTCCTCCATAAAGGACTGTTTGGAACTCAGCAATTGGCTTCCTCTTGAAATTTGCAACATATACAATAGAAAGGGGATTTCAAAATTGTATCCTTGGCAGGTACTTCTCCCCTTCTTATTAAACCTTGCATTTGTTCTCAATTTGTTCTCCTCCTCCTCCTCCTTCTAAAACTTACATTTGTTCTCGTTTTGCCCACCTCAAATATAATTTGTTGCTTCTGTCTTTTTATCTTTAATAGTGAGTTTGGAGTGGAGTTTGATGATTGACGCTCAATATAAATTGATGGGTTCCAAAGCCATAGTAAAGACAAAACAATTAGTGGTGTTTGGGTGCATTTTCTCATCATCTTGGTTGCATGTTTTTAATAAAAATAGACTTTCTTTTTCACACACTACCATTTCAAATCTCTCTCTCTCTCTCTCTCTCTAGCCCTTATAATTTACTATTTCATCACTATTCATTTTTCTCTCTCACACACTAAAGTAAAACAAAATAACATTTTAAAACACCCTAAAAATCTATCCATACACCATGAATAAAAACACCCTAAAAATCTATCCATACACCATGAATAGATAGAAGGACTCCTTTCCATATTTGGTGCTTTCTTTTATTTTTCATGGTGAGTTTGGGTGGAGTTTGATGGAGTGGCACTCAATATAAATTAATGGATCCTGAAACAATAGGACTGCTTTCCATCATATGTGACTAAGGTGTTTAGACGTTCAGTAGGTAGCCGACTTAAGCTTTTGTAATACATCTTTTCTTTGTCCTCGTTCTTCAGGTTGACTGCCTTCAGGTGGATGGAGTCTTGCACAATCGAAATCTTGTTTATTGTGCATCAACAAGGTAATATAGATGCCATTTTGAATTTGAAAGGTTTGTTTTGTTTTGATTAGTCTATGAGGTTAAAAGGTGTGTTTTTTGTACTCTCTCCGTCCTGAAATACATGTTCATTTTGCTTTTTCATGCGGTTTAAGAAATTTCATATAAGTATACCCCTATAAAAGTACACATTTATCATTAAATGCTCTTTCTATCTATATATATATTTATGTGAAGGGGAAAGTTAAGTTTTTTAAGATAGTGATGTGGCATTCAATTCACTTGTATGATTTTTTTTGTTTTTATTTCACTCATCTATATATATATATTTATTTATTTGAGAGGGAGAGAGAGAATGGAAGGGTTGTTTGAGAGTGACATGTGGCACTCGTAGTCGTATGTTTTGTTGTACGAATTTTTTCCCCCCTTATCTTACACATTTACTCCCTCTATTTATGAAAAATTGCAACATATTCCTTTTTAGGTTTCCCAAAACTTGTAATATTTTCTTTTTTGGCAAATTTTTCCTCACACCCATAGTCGTTAGTGGTGCACGGTGTGGCACATAGTTGTATATTGTGCGCCATGGTGTATGGTGCATGGTGCGGCCACGGCACCATATGGTGTGGCGTTGTGCACACCTTTACTAAGGTGCACCTTTGGTGTGCGCCAAATACGCCACAGTAAAGCATCCTGTACCTTTTTGGTTTTTCTTGGTTGTTTCTTTGTTTTGAAATGTTTCTTAGGTTGCAACTTTGCTCCACCACTGCGGCTATGCACATATACCATTTCACTTTTTTATTGTTCAGTTTTTTCCTTTTATATTGTTTTGGGTGTTCATTATTAAAGTGATAATGTTTTTTAAGTGATATTAGTAATATATGGTAATAATTTCTTAACTGTTGGTTCAATTTTATATTTGAGAGTGTGCATTATTATTATTCCATTTATGCAATTTTGCCGAGAAACAGAGATGTAAATATTCTTTTTTTTCCTTTTCATTTACATTTCCATTAATTTTTGTTTGATTTAAAACCTTAATTTATATGTTATATTATTTTGGATGTATTTTGAACTTTTTCTTGTGGTGCGTGCCATGGCATGGCACAGCGTTTGCGCAATGCTGTGCCACTGAAAGCTATGGCGCGGCGTTGCACAAAGCCTATGCCATGTCATGGCGCGCGGCGCACGACCCAGCGGGCGCCATAGCAAAGATATTTAAATACATAAAAATATATATGATAAATAATAATAAAAATACGTTTAATTTAAAATAAAATACATTTAATCATCAAACCAAAGTATAATTTCAAAATACATCCATGCCTCCAATATACAAAAATAGCATATTCAATCGAAAATGTAACACACAATCCACAATTCCATGTCATTTGCCTAGTTGAGGATTGAGGATCGAGTTGCTTGAAAAAAAAAATTTAAAGAATTGAAAAAAAAGGCTGTCTAAGGTGCGCCATGGTGCACAACACACCATAGTGAATGGGATTGCCATGCCATAGGATATGGCGCTGTGGCTGCGCATGGCTTGCCATTTATAACTATGCTCACACTGTTAAAAAATACTACTCCCGCTGTCCTGAAATACATGTCCACTTTGCTTTTTCACACAAATTAAGAAATTTTATAAAAGTACATGTTTTACCCCTATAAAAGTACACTTTTAGCATTAAATGCTCCCTTTATTTATTTAATAAAGGGGCATTTTAGTAATATCATTAATAAATCGTTACTATAATTTAGAAATGGGATAAGTAATGTTAAGACATCCAAAAAAATAGTGGACAAGTTTACTTGGGGGGAGTATATTTTTCTCCCTCATTTCACTAATAAAAACTCCAAAAAACCCCATTTCTTAAAAGGCGTGCCAAACCCAAATGTTGTAAATTTTGACAAAGAGAGAGAGAGTATATTTGAGGGGGAGAGAGAGAAGGGAGGGTTATATAAGAGTGGCATGTGTCACTGAATTAAATCCATGATGAGGAGGGAGTGTATAAGGGGGGTATTTTTCTGTTTTTTAAATTAAAATATGTATTTAATATGTAAAATTTAATATTTAGAAAAACTTAAATAAAAATTCCAACAATAACTCAGGAAGGCCTATAGAATGAAATGAATTAAATTTGACTTATATTATGTGGGAATTTGTATTTTAATAATAAACAAGCCATTGGATTAAGAATTATGTTGGGATTAATAATCTCATATCTTGCAAATTTCATTCGGTGAAACTTAATTCTTATGATGTATTAGGGGTTCATTTCTTTAGGTCGTAGGCAACTTCTCTCTCTCTCTCTCTCGGTATTTTAAGTATGTAGTTTTTTAAAAGAAAGCCCTTAAATCTCATTAATATTTATTATAATCATTCTACACCGGGTAAACAATCAATAATAATTTATATAGCACCAAAAAATAAAATTTAAATACATAATGTAATTACTAAGGAAGCGTTGGTTGGAAGGTTTGTGAATTGATTTAAATCCATAAAACTAATTTTTTAAGTTACAAAAAAGTGATTGATTAGTAGATCGGTTTCTACTTAAAGAACCATTCAAATTATGACTTAAATAACACTCTAGTAATATCATTAAAAATCATTACTATAATTATGGGACAAGTATTGTTGGACGTCCAAAAAAGGAATAGTGGACAAGTATATTAGGACGATGGAGTATGATTTAGTAGGCTTTGTATAATATAACATACAAGTCCAATACTACATAATGATTGGACTATGTAATTTTACATAGGAATGATGTTTAGTTACAAGGATATGTGTAATGAAAAAGAAAATTAGGAATATGAGTCTAATGTTTAGAAAGATATTATATTTTGAAAAATTTGATTCTTTCCATGTTTATGCATACACAAAAATTGGGAATGATATGTAGTGTGAAATTCAGTTGGACCTTTATCTATGAAATATTGTTTTTTCTTTTATATCATCATCATCATCATCAACATCCTACTAATAATAATTTTGTCTTCGGTTATCATAGTGCTGGTAAAAGTTTTGTTGCTGAAATATTAATGCTGCGGAGAGTTTTATCAACTGGAAAAATAGCGCTTCTGGTGCTTCCATATGTATCTATCTGCGCAGAAAAGGTGCAGTAGGTCTTTGCTTTTAGAGTAAAGTTGAACACCAGTTTAATTCATGCTTCAAGCTTTATTGGAAACATATGCAGGCAGAGCACCTTGAAGTTCTTTTAGAACCTGTAGGTAAACATGTTAGGAGTTTTTACGGAAATCAAGGTGGTGGCACTCTTCCCAAGGATACATCTGTGGCTGTGTGCACTATTGAGAAAGCAAATTCTTTGATTAACAGGTTGCTAGAAGAGAGCCGTTTATCAGAGCTTGGCACCATTGTGATTGATGAATTGCACATGGTATAAACCTTACTTTAGTATTTTTGAGTGCCTTCTTCTGTACATGTCTTTTCATAGTTGGTTTCTCATTCTCATTATTAAAATGTAATATGGATGTTGTAGGTTGGTGATCAGAGTAGGGGTTATCTTTTGGAACTCCTGTTGACAAAGCTTCGCTATGCAGCTGGCGAAGGCAACATAGACACTTCTAGTGGGGGAAGTTCTGAAACGAGTAGTGGTAAATTTGATCTTGCCCGTGGCCTTCAAATTGTTGGTATGAGTGCAACATTACCAAATGTGGCTGCAGTTGCTAACTGGCTACAAGTAAGCATTTCATGATTGATGTATAACTATAATGAGCTTGTTGAGCATACAAGATGAAATTGTTTGCATTTTGATTTTATAGTTATGACTGAATACAAATTAATTATCTGGAATAAATTCCTGAATATTTTACATGTATTAGTACAGTACTTGATAACATGTTATGTTGCCAAAAATAAAATGGTTCAATACTCCCTCCGTTTCAAAATAGATGTCATTTTGGTATTACCAATGCACAATGATATTAACTAATGTATGCTTTTCCATCTTTGCCCCTTTTATTGTATTTATGCTTTCTTTCTTATTTAATCATGCCTATATTAATAAGGGTATTTGGTATTTATGTAAGGGGTATATTGGTGCTTATGTAAACTTTTTTAATACGCGTTAAAAATTCCTAAAACAACTTGGATTTTGAGATAGAGGGAGTAATAATAATTTGCTTTTCCATGAAGCAAAATTTCCTTGTGCAATTTAATGTCAGTAAGCTTTGTTTTAGTTATTTATTGTTGGTTATGCATTTGCTCTCATAAGTTTCTATGAAAAACATATATATCTTGTCAATTATACTTTACAAGATGTTTTGAAAGCCCCTGTTTACTGATTGAAAGTTGTAACAATAAGTTTAGGTGAGGTACTAGTCTGTGTTCTCAATGTCAGTATTGATGGACTGATCAATCATTTAATTTTCTTTATTGCAGGCTGCTTTATATGAGACGGACTTCCGCCCAGTTCCATTGGAGGAATACATTAAAGTTGGCAGGACAATATATAATAAAGAAATGGACATAATTAGGTCGATCCCAAAAGTGGCTGACCTTGGTGGTAAAGATCCAGATCATATAGTTGAACTCTGTAATGAGGTTTGGTTTTCTTTTTGTTTTTCCATAATATAGCAGTATCTTGGATTCTTGGTTTTTGCCTTTTTGGTAATAATTATGAACTTTGAATCTTGATAGGTTGTCCAGGAGGGTCATTCGGTACTAATCTTTTGTTCCAGTCGAAAAGGGTGTGAAGCAACTGCTAGGCATATTGCTAAGTATCTCACAAAGTTTTCTGTAAGCCCTCGCAGTGACCAAGGTGAGCTATTTGATGTTGCTTCTGCTATTGATTCATTGCGAAGATCCCCTGCTGGGTTGGATCCTACACTAGAAGAAACTCTTCCATCTGGAGTTGCATACCATCATGCTGGGCTCACAGTATGTCAAGTTTCTTCCGTTAGTTTATGCCTTGCTGGGTAATACGAATTTAATCTCTGGGTTTATTCATTGGTCCAACACTCACAGAGTTCCTCATTTGTTGCATAGGTTGAGGAAAGGGAGACTATTGAAACATGTTATCGCAAAGGACTTGTGTGTGTCTTGACTGCTACGTCAACGCTAGCAGCTGGAGTTAATCTTCCTGCTCGGAGGGTTATATTCAGGCAACCACGCATTGGTCGCGATTTTATTGATGGGACAAGGTATAAGCAGATGGCTGGACGTGCAGGTCGGACAGGCATAGACACGAAGGGAGAGAGTGTAAGTTTAATCTGTCTTATTTGTTCCTTCTCTCTCTCTCTTTATCCTAACATATTCGTATAAAATTTCTGTTATTTACTAACTTCCCATACACTGGCTGTTTATCACTGCCTAATTAATACATATACTAGTTTGTAGTTTTGAAAAACATAGTTATCTCTTCATTTCTGCACTATGTGAGTGGTTGAAAACAAACAAAATGATCCAACAGGTGCTGATTTGCAAGCCAGAGGAAACCAAGAAAATAAGAGCACTCCTTAATGATAGTTGCCCTCCACTTCATTCTTGCTTGTCAGAAGATAGGAATGGGATGACCCATGCAATACTTGAGGTGGTAGCTGGAGGAATTGTTCAAACTGCTAGTGATATCCATCGATATGTAAGGTGTACTCTTCTCAATTCAACAAAAGCTTTTGAAGATGTTGTGAAATCGGCACAAGATTCCCTTCGGTGGTTATGCCATAAAAAATTCCTAGAATGGAGTGAAGAGACTAAACTATACACTACTACTCCCCTTGGCCGGGCATCATTTGGTAGTTCTCTATGTCCCGAGGAATCACTTGTAAATATCTCAAACTCTTCATTCTTATTCTTTGCAACATCTATGTTCACAAATTTGCATCTATAAGCTGTTGACCACTTACATGGAATGATCGCTTTGCCTTGAAGCTTTTAACGAGTCGACAACATATTCAAATTAGGCTTGAAAAAAGCTCGATATAATATTCGAATCGAATTTGAATTCCATATTTCATTTAATTATCAAACTAATTGATATGTGCCTGGTCACAAATAGTATGCACTTCTATGTATTATTAATATAAATATATACTACATATCTTGATATTTTACACAAAGACATAAATATGTATACATATTTCCAAAATTTTGTAAAAAAATTGACTTTGAAAAATTAATTTATTTTGATTAAATTCAAGTTCTAATTTGAATTTGACCTCGAGATTGGTTTGTTTGAGTAAACAAATTTGAACTTGAATCTTTTAATAACTAATCAAGTTGAATCTAAACAAATCTTTGATTCGAAAAAATGAGCCGAATTGAGTATTGTTCATATATTATATGAACAGAGCGTGAATACATGGGTTTTTTTGGTTCGATTCAGCTTGTTGGAAGCTCAACTATGCATATTCTATGTCAGATCATTTGTGAAGTATAACCATGTTCTAATAGCGTTTCATTTACGTAGTCAGTGAACTTTGACTGGTCATGTAGATTGTGCTGGATGATCTCCTAAGGGCAAGAGAAGGTTTTGTATTGGCATCCGATTTACATATGGTGTACTTGATCACTCCCATTAATGTTGATGTGGAACCAGACTGGGAATTGTATTATGAGAGATTCATGCAGTTATCCCCTTTGGACCAGGTATTTGCTTCTATCTCTTCTTTCATTTGATGATTATCTCTCATTTTTGGAAGTTATATTTTACTTTTTGAATGCTGGTTGCAGACCAATGTAGAGTCTATTGCTCTGCTTACAGGCAGCAATCTTATTTTATGCTTGCATTAGGTTTTCTGTGGAGAACTCTTCTCATCATATTGTAATTGAAGAAGTGAAAAATGTAACTCTTCTCATGGTCTATCTGTGGTGTGGAAAAGTAGCTATCAAACTGTATGTGCATAATATCTCATCTGCTCACATATCTAGTCTAGATATATTATACGTCCGCTCAAAAGCGATACATAACAAACCTAACAAATCTGAATGCTAGTTTTTGTACAGATATCATTTATTTCTTATTAAAATTTTCTAGTCTAGTTATATTATACTAATGCTCAACAGCTGTACATAATAACACAACAAATCTGAATGCTAGTTTTTGTACAGATATAATTTATTTCTTATTAAAATTTTCTTTTCTGTCACGTGAACACATAGGCTCCTCCAATTTATAAACAATGATTGTTCCAATTTGTCTTTTGTAGTTCGGTTGGAAGTCAAGGATTGCTTGACAGAGTTATCTTATATTAGATTTGTTTCCTTATTTTCTAAATTAGATTTGATTTTGTTTCTAGTTTATTTATTGTATTGGTCTTCTGTTAATAGAGTGCTCCATTATTCTATTCAATAGAAAATGCATTATAGTTTTCTACATGGTATCAAAACTTAGGTTGTCCTAGAGATTTTACCCTTGTTCGGCTTGTCCAAGTTGAACAATTTCTCCAAGCGTATCCTCTTGGTCATAGCTAATCTAGGCTTGAGATTAGATTTGGACATATCCTGTGTGCCCAACTGAGCACCCAAACCCTAGCCCAGGCCCAAGTGAGCACCGTTGTTCTCTACTTCCGTAGCCCTGTGTGCCCAACTGAGCACCGTTGTTATTTGCCTCTGTTCCCATGGGCCCCTGTGTGCTGCGCTCTTTGGTGATCACTGCTGCTGCCGGCCGGTACCCGTAGTTCGCACGACCTCTGTCGTGACTCTGGTGGATTATGCTCTAATTGAACATATGCGTCCTTCAGTTGTTTCGTCTTCAAGTGCTGGAGGCGTTTCTCGTCCATCTACAAATGAAGAGGATGATTGGTGGCGTTCGTGAAGTGCTCCTTCATGTGTTTTGTGGTTCAAATTGAACTAGTTCGTCATGCTTCAAGTTCGAGTTGATGGGGAGTGCTAGAGAATAAAATCAGTTATTGATTAATAATAGGTTTGTTTTCTTTTTTCTTATAGTAGATTTGTTTCCTTATTTTTTGAATTAGATTTAATTATTTTTCTAGTTTATCCATTGTATTGGGCCCCTATAAATAGAGTGCTCCATTATTCTATTCAAGGGGGAAATACATTCTAGTTTTCTACAATTATGGCTACTAAAATAGCTGTTCTGGACTCTAGTAGAAATGGAAGTGTGGCGGGCTATTAGAGCAACCATAATGGTGCCCTTTTTCTTAGTTATAACTAGGCCCATTGAGTTCATTCCCATTGTGAAAGGGAGTTATGGTTCAACACAATAAACTGGGTTCAGGTGAACCGAGTTCATGTGTGGGTCCCACAAAAAAATTTGGAAAAAAAATTTACACAAGGGTGCGCGTGTGCTACACATTGTGCCCAGATTCTTGCAGCACACGTGCAGTGGGGGAGAGTGGCAGGGCCGACAGGCCCTGCCAAAGCTGCTCCTCCATTAGTCTTTTTCTAAATTTTTTTTTATTTTAATTTTTTAATTTTTTCGTAAAATATTAACTCAAAAAAATATTTAAAAGTATTTAAAAAATTCTAAAAAAATATGAGTACTTTAAATTTTATTAAAATAAAAAATTTAATTAATATATAAATTGCGGATAAAATGGTAATTAAAATATGGATATAGTTAAGTGATTTGATTATGGGTCTCCAAAATGAGTTATAATTGGGTTAATGAAAGTGAGAGTTAATTGGGGTTGGTTATAGTTAGTGGAATGCTCAGGTGGCATTGACGTGGCAGAAAAAAGGTGGGTTTGAACCCACTTTTTGGGTTAAGGGATGCAGTTGCTCTTAGTTTTGAACTCCACTTTATATTGCTTTTTAAGATGATGTCTTACCATGAAATTTTTCTGAATGCTGACAAGGTTTTGGCATACTGATCAAAATAGCATTTCAAGATTTAAAGCAGATATGTGTTGTCTTTGAACGCATTATTGGAATGTAAAAATGGCACCCTGATTAAGAATGACCCATCCCAGGGCCTGGAGACTGAAATAAACTGCAAATACATGTGGAATATGTTTTATCCTTTTTTTTCAAGTTGAAAAATTGTATATCCTGGATTTATGACCTGAAATTAGGCCGATGAAACAGTTTGCAGTTTGCAGTATATCAGACCAGAAATGCGTTGATTAAGTGATCTTGTTGGTATTTATTGCATGTGCATAGTTTTTCAATATTATTGCATATGCAGGTTATGTGATTATGCCATGTTTTATTAGTTTTTGAGATTTGGGCTTTCAGTATAGAAGATGAATTAATTTCATCAGTCAACAACCTGAATTATAGATACATACATACGTACACACATATATATATATAATATCTACGTCTTTATTACATTTGTTATGAGTGCAGTCTGTTGGCAATCGAGTTGGAGTGCAGGAACCCTTTTTAATGCGAATGGCTCATGGTGCAATCCCTCGAGCATCATATAGATCACGGGATAAAGCCAAAGGCTTTCAAGCTAGAGATGATAAAAGCTTTGGGATATCAAACCATGGCACGCTGTCAGATGAGCAAATGCTTAGAGTCTGTAAACGCTTCTATGTTGCTCTAATCTTGTCACGGCTTGTCCAGGTAGTTTTATTATTCCATAATCATATCAACTATCATTCCCTGACTGGACCTTCTCTAGTATTTTCCAATTCCCATGGGCATTTTAGGTGTACATAAATTAGTTTTTTATGCATAAAGTTTCATTTTATGTCTAGTTGGATAGTCCATTTCCTCTCATTTCCAGCTCGCTACAGTGAAAAATATCATGGATATTTTATTAAATTTATCTGATCTCTCTTATTTCAGCCATTCGCTGCTTAAATTTCCTTAAAATACCCAAATGTGTTTGTTTATCTTCATTTAGCACACATTGTTTGTCAAGAAATTGCTTCCATGAAATTGTTAAGCTAATATCTTCCTCCTTAGTGGGTAATAGTGTGATACTGGATTTTAGGAAGCTCCTGTGGGTGAAGTTTGTGAAGGTTTCAAAGTTGCTAGAGGCATGGTTCAGGCCTTACAAGAAAATGCTGGAAGGTTTGCATCAATGGTTGCAGTATTCTGTGAGAGGCTTGGTTGGCATGATCTTGAAAGTTTGGTTGCCAAATTTCAAAATCGTGTTTCGTTTGGGGTTAGAGCAGAGATTGTGGAGCTTACTGCCATTCCTTATATTAAGGTTTGAATGACTGCAATATTTTGTGATTCTTATAAATCTTGATAATCATCTAAACTACTATTGGTGGATCATATAGGGTTCACGAGCTAGAGCACTTTATAAGGCTGGTTTGCGATCACCTCAAGCAATTGCTGAAGCATCAATTCCTCAAATCGCCAAAGCGCTTTTTGAGTCTTCCTCATGGAGTGCACAAAGTAATTCTTTTCATTTTCATGGAGAATACACTCTCTATATGATATAACTTTGTGAAGGTGTAAAATAGTTGCCATGTTTGGATGCCATCTTTGTTTGTCTTGAATTTTTAGTCACACATTTTTACACACACAACTTTTTCAACTTGAATTTTTATCTTTCTTATATAAATAATAAAAAATAGAAATCAATAATAATTCAATCATTGCACCATTTAAATATAATTTTTTACACACTCACAAAACTCTATCTCTAATATTCTATTATTCCTATACACAATTACATCATCTAGTTATTATATAATATTTTATGCAAAAAATATAGAAATATAAAATCAAATAGTAGTATTTACTTTTAGTATTCATTTTTTCTCTTGCACTACCTTTTCTCCTAAAACAAATGAAACAACCACAAAAATACATCCAAACATGTGCAGTGTGTTTTTGGCCTGAAAATTTACGGAGAGTGCAAAAGTAAGAAGTGTATATTGATGTTATTGATTATGCATTTCTTTTATACTTATTAAATAATGCTTGTTTCCGGAATTTAAGTTGATCCTTTTGATTATTATTCTCTAATTTGGATGAATTTTCCTTCATGACCATGAAAGGCACAGCACAAAGGAAAATGCAAATGGGGATCGCCAAGAAGATAAAAAATGGTGCTCGCAAAATTGTTCTTGATAAAGCTGAAGAGGCAAGACTTGCTGCATTCTCAGCCTTCAAATCTCTTGGACTTGACATGCCACAGCTGTCTCGTCCTATGATGTTCACTGCTACAGTAAGTGAACCACCTAAAGAACTAGCATCATCTTCAGGAGAGGAGTCTACAAGTAGTTATGCCATTTTTCAGCATTCAAAACATTCAAATCTTTCTTTAGATGTGCCATTGTCCACGGACAGATGTAAGACTGCATTAGTTTCAGAAATTGAGGGGGATGTGGGGTATGCGTCTTTGGTTATGAAAAATCCATCTGAAGTAACCCGACAAGAAATTCCTGTTGAAAAGCCTGCTTTGCTCATGGAATGTTCTAATAACCTTAATGCAGAGCTAACTGTTACTGCTAATTGCATCAGTAAGACAGAAGGACCCGCTTCTAACCCATCAACAGTTGTTGGCTGTTTAAAACTTCACTCTGATTATCATCATGATCATGGTGGGCAAAACAAGCAGTCTGAGAGTGAAAATGTATGTGTAGGAAGCAGAGAAAATACATTGGTAAAGGGTCCGGTAAATGCTGCTAATATTCCTGGTGGAGTTGATTCTTTCTTGGATCTTTGGGATGCATCTACAGAGTTCTTTTTTGATATCCATTATACTAAAAAATCAGAAATGAACTCTATTGCTCCATTTGAAATACATGGCATAGCTATTTGCTGGGGAACTTCTCCTGTTTATTATTTAAATATTCCTAAGGACTTGTTCCGCTGTAAAAGTCAAGGAGATCTTCATGCAGTGGGAAGTAAGGATGTACTACAGAAGCTACAGACGGAGTTGGCGAAGAAACGATGGGCTAGAATTGGGGTTATAATGGGGAAAAAGAAGGTTAAAAAGTTTGCTTGGAACTTAAAAATTCAGATTCAAGTGCTTAGGAGTCCTGCTGTTGCTGTTCAGAAATTTAGCAGCCTGCACGGTGGAGTGAAAAATTTGGGTTTGGATCTTGTTGAAAACTCCTACTTTATGTTTTCTCCTGTCCATGCGAGGGTTGCGGTTGATATGGGTGTTGTAGCATGGGTCCTTTCGCCCGATGAGGAGAGAAGTTCGTATCCCAATCTGGAAAAGGTAATCTCTACGACTTTTTTGTGTTTACTTCTAAAGTATCCAAAACTTCTGTCTGGGAAAGGTGTTGGAAAGATTCCCTAAAACCTCAACTATGCATTTGAGAATGAAAGCATACGTGCTATTAATTCTTGAAATTTGTTTTATGTTACGATTATAAAGATTAAAAATGGTATTTTTTTTGTATTTGTTAGACTGAATAAAATATGTTGAATAATGGTGGCAAAAATTTGCAACCTGGTTTATGTGCATCGGGATTTTGATTTATCATCCAATAGCTAACCTGTAAATTCCTTTTTTGATCAATTTACTGTGGATATACCACCTATGTTCCACCATAGTGCATTTGGAATGATACTTGATTGCTTGTCATTGTTATTCAGAAACAAGACTCTATTAGTGTAGACTATAGAGAAATAAAAGAGAATAGACAAATATTGCATGCACTTTTTGGGAAGATTTCCTCATGGTCAATTGTCTTTAAATGTTTGAATTTTTTTGAAAGTAGTTTCTCAAGCTGCAGTTTTGACAGGAAGCTAAAAGGAGATTATCTAGTGATGCTGCTGCATCAGCCAATCGGAGTGGTAGATGGAAGGATCAGATGCGAAGAGCTGCACATAATGGTTGCTGTCGCAGAGTTGCACAAACACGAGCTTTGTTTTCAGTTCTATGGAAATTACTAGAATCTGAGCGACTGGATGAACCACTCATGAATATTGAAGTTCGGTTGGTGAGGATTCTTATTTCACCCATGAAAGAATAAGGGAAAATTAAGCCACGAACTGGAATTTATTAGTACATTCATATCTATAATATATGGTCACATAGTTTCTGTAGGCTGCTGAACCAGTTAATATAATGTTGAATTCATACACCTCTTGTGCAAGCAACTTCTGACCGTCATTGTGAATTATCGTTCAATTCTTTAAACAAACTTGTGACATTCATGCATTAGAAAACAACTTTGAATATTTTTAGTACTTTTAGGAACTAGTTTGATTTAGTGAATTCATTAAGTCATTAAAAAATGTGCTCCTAGTTCCTAACTCTAACATGCTAGTGTATTTTTCGTCGAAACATAAGTGGTAGGGTTAGTACTTAATTTTAGACTTTATTTTACAAAATTCAGACCCAGTTATGTACTTATGTTAAGATGTAAAAGTTAAGTTTCAGTGCCGAATTGAGTTACCAAAGAGATAGAAAGAATCTTTGCTAGTAATGTGCATTGTATATATTAACTTGTTCTCTTATGTTAAGATGTAAATGTTGAGTTTCAGTGATGGATTGAGTTACCAAAGAGAGAAAAATCTTTGCTGGTAATTTGCATCCTATAATTGTTCTTTTAGGTCATTTTCCTTACTTGCCATTTTGCCCTAATGTTGAGGATGAAATTACCACAATATTACTTTTAATAGTGATTTTTCAGTGAGAGAGCTAAACCACATTTGTGTCTGTAGACTAATGTTCTTGCGGATATGGAGATCTGGGGAATAGGTGTGGACATGGAAGGATGCCTTAAAGCACGACATATCCTTGGAAAAAAACTCAAGTTGCTGGAGAAGGAAGCTTACAAATTAGCTGGCAAGACCTTTTCACTGTCAATGCCAGCTGACATAGCGAATATTCTCTATGAACATTTAAAGCTGCCCATGCCAGAAGGTTATAGGGGGAAACAACACCCAAGTACCGACAAGCATTGTCTGGATTTGCTCAGGTATTAAGTGACAATATGATTCGTTATGTCATTAAATCTGACCAAGAATAAATTTTGCAAACTACTACTTTTTTGTGTAAATATTCACTATCTATAAGCTGGTGACCAGTTGATAAACTCTATTGCAATATATTGCTACTTCATGTTTTTTCTTTCTTTATTTTTTGAAGAAAAATATATACAATGAATGAATTTTTTTCTTTGTGATAAAAGGTTGAATCAAGGATTTGACACCTCTGTCTTTCGTTTACACGTGTTCCTTTTAATTCACTTTTTCATTCTTAAAGGTGCTTTACTATTTTCTTTTCATGCCCATAATTTTTCTCAATTGTTCTGTACTCTTGTTAAAGTATAACATGATTACCAAAACCTAGGGCATTACTTGGATAAAATCTTTTTGTTTTTATATAACAATATCCCTTTTCTGATGGCATTATCTTTGGAAAAGGTTAAAGGTATTAGAGTATCAACGGTGTGGGTTTCTTTATCCCTCTTTATCTATTTTAATATTGCCAAATTGTGAGAGGAATGTGGGAAACGCTTTCCCTGCAATTTAAGCACAAAATCGAGAGGCTGACTGGGAAATAGTCTTTTTAAACAGGTGGTAATTGCGTAGGTTAACAAAGAGGCCATGCTCAACTTTAGCACCCCTTCCAAGGTCTATGACACTGGCATAAATATAATTATGAAAGTGTTCTGTTTCTTCTGTGTATTGTTGGGTTCAAAAAGCCTTCTGATTTAAATAATTTCTATGAGCTCATTTGTTTCTCTTTCATGCATATGGGATATCACTAGCTCAAATTACTTTTAAAAATGTGGTGATAGTTAATCAGTGATCTACAAACATTTTTCCGCTTTTTGTACATTTTTTTGATAGAAACAACTTTTCATTTTATCATGCTGTAATATTTGTTGCATCTGGTTCTGTTATAATGAATGGGGCCCATTTCATTGTATATAATTATTTAATTCAATAATTTTTGTGAAGATGAGAAGCCATGTAGCTATAAACTTTTTGTTTATTGTGTTCCCCGATTGCTCAAAACAGGGTTGCTGTTTTTCAGGAATGAACACCCAATTGTCCCTGTAATTAAAGAGCATCGGACATTGGCTAAGCTCTTGAATTCAACTTTAGGATCAATTTGTTCACTTGCCAGGCTTTCTTTTAGGGCCCAGAAGTATACCTTGCATGGTCATTGGCTCCAGACATCTACAGCAACTGGCCGACTTTCAATGGAGGAGCCTAACCTCCAGGTTTCCTTTCTCTATTATTTTTGGTATTTATTTATACTAGTCTGCAAGATAGTTCTTCCATATTTTGCATTATCTTTGATTTTCATTCACGTTAGTAACTAAATGGCATTCCCTATTTTTTTGAGTTGGCAATAGTGTGTTGAGCATATGATTGAGTTCAAAATGAACAAAGATGGAGCGGAATCAGGTGTTGATGACTTTAAGATTAATGCACGTGATTTCTTTGTTCCAACGCAGGTGATGATTATTTTGATTTCAAAATCATTTTTATTTGTAATATTTTTTTTGTTTGTTAGGGATTTATTTGTGCTTCATTTGCATCTTCTTAATTTCTTTTCAGGATGATTGGCTTCTTCTAACTGCGGATTATTCTCAGATAGAACTAAGACTCATGGCTCATTTCTCGAAAGATCATTCACTGATTAAGCTCTTGAGTAGCCCTCAAGCTGATGTCTTTACCATGATTGCTGCGAAATGGAGTGAGAAACATGAGTCTAGTGTGAGCACGCAAGAACGAGATCAAACAAAGAGACTAGTTTATGGGCTCCTCTATGGGATGGGACCCAACACATTGGCAGAGCAGTTGGACTGCAGTCCAGATGAAGCTGCAGAAAGAATTCAAAGCTTTATGAAATCTTTTCCAGGGGTTGCTTCCTGGCTTCAGGAAGTAGTGGCATCTTGTCACAATAAAGGGTAAGGTCATTACTCCAAATACTTTATATGTTTGCACTAAGTTTAATATTTAAAACACTGCTAAGGAAAATGTTGTTATGTACGTCAATAGGTGTGCGTTAGTTTAAATCTTGAAGTTTGCTGCTGCAATTTTGCTATGCAGTTTCTTTATCACTCTGTCTGGAGGATTCAAACTTTGTGTGAAGAATATGTGTGTTCACTTCTGTATTTCACCATATTCTCTAGATGATTACAATAGCAGAACTGAGCAAAGGTATGCAGGGAGCATATTTATTAAATGAGATGGCTAGAGTAGAATAGATTAAACTACCAGTTTAGATGAATGAAGTGCCCTTTGAGTTTCCTAGTTCATCATTTGTTGATGTCTTTAATCTTTTGTGTCAGTGATGTTATTGTATAGTTAGATGTTTTCTGAGTAATTGGCTAATTGTAGAGCTAATGAAAACAGAAAAGAATGTTCAAAGTACTGCCTATAGAAGCATGCACTAATCTAGATATCAAACCTTTAATATATGTTTTTGCTTACTTACAAGGGATTAATTTCTCACTTTCAGAAATATCTATATTAGTTTTCACATAGAAACATATAAACATTTATAGATTTTGTTATATCTTCCATCTTTGTTTTTCTCTGCAAGTAACGATGTCATAACCTATTTTACAGTTATGTGGAGACCCTCAAAGGGCGAAAACGGTTCTTGGCAAAAATAAAATTTGGGAACAACAAAGAAAAATCCAAAGCACAGAGGCAGGCTGTAAATTCCATATGTCAGGTATTCTTTTCCTCTCGTCAGTTATTTTGTAATACTACGTCTTAAAAAAGATGTTACGGAGGTAGTTTAAATTACATTACATATGTAACATCTTTTTTGAGACGGAAGTAGTATTATTTCCACTATTAAGCATTGTGGTTTATTTATTTATTACTTTTTCCTTTTTCTTTTTTTATTTTTTTATTTTGATATTCTATTTTCTATTTTTTACTTGTTTTTCTGTCTATTCAACTGTAATGATATTTTCTAGGGATCTGCCGCTGACATAATAAAAGTTGCGATGATATGTTTGCATGGTGTAATTTCTGAGGATACTGAGATATCTGATCCCAGTTTTACAAGTGCTGAAAAATTTCAAATGCTTAGAGGTCGCTGCCGAATCCTTTTACAGGTAAGAGGTTGAGGAATGCTTAAGGGCTTTCTCAAGTTTATTTTCAATTGAGACTATGTTAAGCTGCAGTTTGCTTTCAATATAAATGTGATGCTGAAACAACATTTCCTTAAGTTCTTGCACTTTTATAAGGTAAAAGTTTCATTACAGGATATACAAATATATACGTGCATCTCTGCCAGCCTGCCCCAATAAATTTAATCTTTTGGGCATTGCAATTTTGTTTGTCCGAGTATCTTCCAAAAGTTTTACCATGGGTTTGTTTAATAATCCATTTATTATAATTTACTGTGATGCTTGGTTTGTGCTCTTTCGTATTTGTATGATATGTTATTCATACTTTGCCAATTAGGTACATGATGAACTGGTACTGGAAACTGATCCTTTGGTTGTAAAAGAAGCTGGATTGTTGCTGAGAACATGCATGGAGAGCGCTGTGTCTCTTCTTGGTATGGCGCTCAATTATATTCAATTCCAGATGATCTTTTGTTTTCCATTTGCTTCTAGTCTAATTTGCTTATTTTGATCTTTCACCTTTTTATTTGGTACCTTTTTTCTTGTCAGTATCGAAATTTTTACCTTCAAGAGAGGGCATAGTTTTTCTTTATCATTTAACCTATGTACTAGTTAAAATTATCAGTCTGTACTAGGTTCTTAGTGCTCAATTTGCTTTCTAGGTTCGTAGTGCTCATTTTAAATGGCCCTCACTCTTGTTTTTCTGCCTACTTCTTTTGGTATGCTTTTCTTAATTTGTTTGCACCTGTTGCACTATTTACTTTTCTCTAGGGCATTCAAAACAAGACTAGATGCCCAAAAATAATTCTTTCTGCATAGTTTCTTTGTCAATAACAATAATGACATAATACTGTTAACATCACTGCCTTTAAGTCTAGATGCCCAAAATAATTTTCTTTTGGCATAGTTGCCTTGCCAATAAAAATAGTGACATGATGCTGTTAACATCACTGCCTTTAAGTCACTAGCTGCTGTGATACAAAATAACCTACAGTTTAATTTTCATATAGAATTCAATGCATGATCAAGTTGAACCTATGATTTTGGGATGCAGGGTCCAACTCTCAATTTTTTCATACTATTTTTCTTGCAGTTCCTTTGCCTGTCAAATTGAAAGTTGGGAGAACTTGGGGATCTCTGGAACCATTTGAACCTAATTCATAGATATATTTGAGCTATACTTCAACAAAGCACATGGAATGATACATCCGTGCATGGGCAATGTTCAATACTTCTAGTTCGGGTACTGATAGATATGCTTTGTCGCAATTTATGCCTCCCAGAGTTTCAGGGATTTGGGGGATTCTGTCGTCCCAAGAGTTTTCACTTTTTCCGCTACAAATCTCATTCTATCCTTAAGTGGGGAGAATGAGCCACAACAAAATGTATATAGATGATGTAGCTGCCTTTGGTACATTAACCTTTAGGTATGCCAATTGCTACTTGAATCACAAGTTGATTTTCTTGAAAAGGCTACCAATAAGTTTGAAGATATATCACTTGTTCATTCATAATCACCTTAAATTCTCATTGCTTTCTATATATGTAACAAAGCATGCAATTTGCAGGAAGCTCCTTGATAATAGATTACCAGAATTGAGCGCTATACAAAAAGTCTTCCTTGTTCCACAAACATTTCTGTTCAGGGAGTCTGGAGCTTCTGGTCTTTTAATGCATCCTGAGTACCAAGTCGCCTGGACAAGCTGGTAAGGTCCTGTGTTTCATTATGATAGACATACATATTTCGGGAGTGGGAGGGCGCTGCAATCAACTTTTCTTTATAATTTGTATGATGATTGTAATGAGAAGAATTTTATGTATATGCATATTATGTATTGAGAATATGCATTTATGATGTTGTAGGTGCATTGAGGCACATTGTTTTTGGTAGAAAATAATGAGAAATCCTAGTGTCGTGTATGCTATTAGCCTATTAGTGAGCCTAATCTATTCCTTTTTATTCTTGGAAGGAAATTCTTGCTGTATATGACAGCCTACACGGTGTTAGTCGTCAGTTTGGTTAGCCTGCATATTTTCAGATACCGAGTGTTAAATTTCTATTTTACATATAATTGTTGAAATATGATGCTCACTTGTTTGATATGAACAATTGAACAAATTATTTACAACAACTATTTTAGCAAATTAAACAAGTGAACCATTATACTCCAACCATTGTAGAGTCGGAAATTTAACAATGAGCCTGATCCTAAAAAACCAACGATTAGGCATCAAATGCTGCTATGGTTATGTTTGCCTCTTGTAATGGAATGAATTGATTTTGATATCTATATTGTCTTGAAATATTGAATCCGATGTTATTATGGAGGGAAACATGTACTCTTATCACCATAAATTGGCAGCAGTAGACACTTAATTGATTTTTGAAATCACAATGTCACTTGTAGCACTCGAGGACACAAATAGAATTAAAATACTTTCTAGGGACTTAAAAGTGCATCAATTAGACAAAATTGAAACATGGTCAATTACTGGGGAAGCCAGTGAAGCAAAACTGAGGTTGTGGTTGCAAGTGCTGAGGTTGTCCCCAGTTCAACTAATGGTCATCATTGCAAGCATCTATGAGTTAATACAAGAAAGTTTTCCATAACAAACCTGAGATCTTGCTTTCTTGTTAGTAGGTGGTGACTCTTTTAAGTATATTTTGGGACCAAACACTGTATAATGTACCTTGAAATTGACCAACTAATTGGTCACACAGGCATTCCTTTGGCTATAAAAAGCCCCACGCGGTCATTTTTCTGATGTGAGTAGATGTTAACTGATAATATTAGTGGATTGTTGATAATTGACTTTAATTAACTATTTATATTACATTTTTTGGTGGGGCCTTACACCATATGCAGTCCTTTTACGATGATTCAAGTTCTCATAACGAGAGCTTTTACGATTCTACTATCACTCCTTAATCAACTTAGTTAATGTCAATCGACACTCTCAACTCTTTTGAAGTGTGAAAAGACAACCTCATTTACGTGAGTGGGTGGATGAATGACACGCATATATATACTATGTCGGAGAGGCCCACCTATTCGTCATTCGTGTGTAGGGTGTCAGCTTGTCGAAAACTATGTTTACAAGGCCTTCCTATACCTCAGAACATACAGAGAGTTGTCTAAATCATCATGCGATCCCCTAGGATAGCATGGATCCACAGTCCTATCATCTCCCATTCTGCAATGATTTTAACCTTTTCATCTCCTTGTTTATTTCTAGATTCGATTATATATGAAAACATGGTTAGTCAAGGGTACCCTTGGAGTTTATGAGCTCTGTTATGTTGTCAAACTTGTATCATTCAAAATGGCAAAAATGTAAAGTATCAACTGTCTAGTATAGTTAGAAAGTAGCTCAACTTTAAACATACATATAAATCATCTACTGTTGCACACATTGACTACACGAAGTGGTATCCATTTCATTCATTTATGCAAATCCATAGGCATACATAGATAAAATACACATAAAGTAGGCATCCATGTAACTAAAAACACAGTGGAACATACAAATACATATACCTATATATCAAATCTATAGGTACATATGTTTGTGTAATTATGGCATAAAAAACAACAGCAAGTTCATCTTCTAATTCTTATTAGCCCACACAATGTGATCCTCAGGAAGAAAGTGGCAGACCGGGAGCCCCCCTGGCTTGACCTTGAGCACCTGAAAGGCCAAGTGCTTGGGGTTCCAGGCTGCTGTATCCTGATGGCACACGGCCACAGCATCGGCCTTTGATCCGTCGGCTGCCACCAATGAAACCTTGTAAGCAGCTGTCTTACCTGTCTTGTGACAGTAAAAAACTGCATAGGGATACTGCTGCTTGTGGCAGGCCACCACTGGTTTCCCGCTGGGCATTCTCTTCAATCCCACAATGCTGTATTCCTTCATCTCACCCTTCTCTGCAGTCGTGGATATTGCCTCGACATCTTTTCCTAGTTTGGAGGTGCTGAAATCAACCATGGCTTCCAGAGAAGTTGCACACAGTTTCTCCTCACCCTTTATGCCCGTCTCTTCACACTCTTTGATAGTCTGCTTGATCACCCTGGCTTCGTCGGAGCTGGAATCCAGTGAAAACTCGTTTAGAATCTCTGGCAGCTTATTTGAGGAAAAGTGTATTGAGTCAGCAACGTGGCGGGGCAAGAATTTGGTAGTCTCTGTAGATTCTGAGAAGTGCAAATTCATTCTTTTGCCGGGATGCAAGTCCTTTTCTAGGAAGAAAAGGGCCACGTTGGGGTCGTCGTGGAGCTGAGTTTCAGTGGCAGCATAAAGGTAATTGAATGGGTTTGGCCCTGGACGGACCCCAACGTAAACGGGCCTACCGCTTCTGGTGCGGGTCCCAACAGTTACGCCCCCTTTAGTGACCCCTACATTGGTTCGGCGGCCTGGTCTGCCGGTGTGGACTCCAACCCCGCCGTAGCCAACTCCAACAGCGGTGCCATCCTTGTTTTCCATCCACTCTGCAAGCACCAAATAATATTAAGAGAGCAAGAGACCTTTGTCGCAGTCAGACAATTGGGCATGACCCAATATATGGAATCATAAGCTAGCTTGTCATATACTACCTTCTTATTTTAATTACACTACCTCTGTAACAACTAACATGAGAGTGGGTAGTATATATTATAGAGAACCAAATTTGGATAAAGCTAGAACGAACGCCAAATAAGCCTTTTACAACCTAAAAATCTAATCCTTGGGGTGATTTTATTCAAGACCATATGGAAAAACAAATTAGTTTGAATGATCACACACGGTAAATAGGATCGGAGTAGCTAGCAAATTATTATATCTTTAGTAGGATCACAGAGTAATTTTTCAATTTGGCAAAAATTGCCAGTGACCTCAAAAACTCAAGAATTGAGTGTATGAAATCCCAATTTTATGACACTCATGTATATAAGTTTCACGATCTGTCATATATATGGAAGATGAAAATAACTAAGATTCTTATAAGCAGTTTGAAAAGGTGATGATATCTATCTATCTATATATTTGTATAGTTGTACTAAAGAAAATAGTGATTATCACCAGTTGAGGGCTGCAGGAGATTTTTTAGAGCTTGAGGCATAGGAGTATTTGGCAGCACAGATTTCCAGTAATCCTCCGAGGGCAAACCGGCGTGGCAACCAACCAACACAACCTGATAAAAAAAGGGCAAAAAAACAACCACCCAAATTAATCACAAAAAAACTAATAAATACATCTCATGGATATCATGACAAGTGAGCCATATATTTGTTGTGAATACTCACAGAAAGAAATGCCAAAGTGCACAAAAACTTGAACTCCATGGCTGCTGCAGAGAGAACAATTATTCCCTAAATGATAAAAGGGGAACTTCAATTTGCTACATGGAAGGAAGTGAGGTGA
>MAYD01760662.1:0-21659 GCA_001909325.1 Ruellia speciosa
TATATATATTTGACCCGATCAAATATGTAATAAATTTAGAAAAAATTTCCTTAATAAACTAAAACTATCTTATTGATCACTATATATACCATAAATGTAAAAATATAATGAATATATTAATATATGTATATATATATATATATATATATAAATTTTGCATTTAAAAAATATTAAGAATATGAGTGGCCTACTTTTAGTCAATGTGACTTTTTGCATTTAATTTAAAATTTCGACTATTTTAAAAAATTATTTTGATAATTTTTTCCCTCACATCTTCCTGTGTGTGAAAGAAAATGAGGCGTATCTTGAGATCATTTTCCCTTTACGAAACTGAAAGATGTCACAGCAAACACAGTCATAATGGCAGTCACGAAAGCCCATAGATTCTTGCCACGGAAGGACACGCGTCATTTGATCCCTTCACCTGTCGGTAAATTACACTACGTAGTCTGAGTGAATTGCAAGAATTTGCTTCCTGTTTTAGAGGTCATCCAAGTTTCCATTATAAAGCAACACTTTCTTGAGATTCAGGCAACAGCACAGAACATCCTCAGCCATGGTCATGGAGAGAAATCAGGGCAGACTCTTGAAGATGATGAATCTCCCATCCCATATCATGCTCGAAATCCTGTCAAGGCTTCCCGCCAAGACCATCATCCACTGCAAATCCGTCTGCAAGCTATGGCTCCACCTCATCGACAACCCGCACTTCGTCGCCCTGCATTCTTCCAGGGCCCGGCCCGGCCTGGTGATCCACCAATCCGAGCTCTACAAGAAATTCTTCAGGATAGCCGATTTTGATGATGACCGCCGCCACGATCATCTTCCCCGTGACACCATGCTGAAATTCAACCTCAGCAGAGTCAGCGATTTCTCCGATTCCAACATCGTCGTGGATGGATCAGCGAACGGGTTCCTCCTCCTCCGCGACATCAATTACAAGCATGAAACGCTCTACATATGCAACCCTCTCACCCGCGAATACGCCGCGCTTCCCAGGCCTCACAGGACCGTCAGGTATCCTGCCGTGGTCACCCATGGATTCGGCGTAACTTCCGCAAGTAATGAATACAAGGTCGTTAGAATCTTCCATGAGCGTGAGCTCGATCCGATAACCCGTGTTTGCTTGAGAATTCCCTATTCAGAATGCCATGTTTACAGCCTCAAAACAGGCGCATGGAGAGCCATCGGCGAGGCTCCTTTCGGATACGATAGTCAATCCCTCGGCCTGTTTTTCCGGGGCAATATCCACTGGATGATACAAGATTTGGAGGGGTATGAATTGATTTCTTGCTTTGATCTTGAAAAGGAAATGTTTGAACCATTCCCGGCACCTTTGCCAGGCAGGAGAAATAGGATTTTGGGGAGTTTAGGGTTTTTGAAGGGGTGTTTGTGCTTATGTGATAATAGTTGTGATTTGGATATTGAGATTTGGGTTATGAAGGAATATGGAGTGGAGAAATCATGGTGCAAGGAAATTGTGGTCAGAAAGATGGATGAGCTTGTAGGGCCATCATTCAAGATTGTCCAAGTTTTGAACATTTCCAGGGATGGGGAAGTGTTGCTGCTGTGGGGTGATTTCTTTATGTTTTATTATTGCACCAAGACTGGAGTTGTAAGGGAAGTGGACATGCAGCAACCAAGTGGTCCGAATAGCATTGAGGCAATGCATTATGTCCCCAGTTTCATCAGTCTAGGAGGGTTAGTTGGATTGGAAAATGTTTCATTGTTTTGAATGTTTATATATGTAATACTACACATTCACACATCTGGAATTGTCTGTGGTGTTTTTCTTTTGTCCTTTTTAACGACCAATGCAATGCATACAAACATATGTCCCATCCCGGCGAAATACCGAGAACTTTGCTATACTATCATTCACCTCTACGTCTCTTATTGTTCATCGCTGAAAAGTCACACCAACCATGCCTTGCTAGGTACGTAGTCATTATCTTGAGTACGTTAGATCAGATGGCATGATTTTTACACGTTTTATTAGACATTGACATCTCATGTTGACAGGATAGGACATCGTCCCTATCTCTTCCCTCTAACTGACTAACTGGGCTGGTGTAGTGAGTGATTTTGGGCTGTGACCTGTGGGCAATCAATAAAATTTCTAGCACACTATCAAAAGCCCACTACTCAACTTCCATTTTTAAATGAGAGACTGAGAGAAGGAGAGGGTTCTAACCAAATATTAATTCCCTCTTCTGAGACAGCCTTGAGTTGGCCCAAATGTGTCAAATGATTAGCAACTAATCTTTGACAACAGAAATGGAAATTTGGAATGACGGTGTAAAACTGTGAACCAAAAGGTTGTATTAGTATTTATTCATGGGGCCATAGCAGGTAGCAGTGAAGACAGATCATGTCCTGGTTGACATCTCATCTGGACACTGTACCAACACCACAGATTCATAATTCATTGCATATGGTGAAGTACTTTGTCAGTTGTTATTACCTATTCACATGAAAGTCGTTGCATCAGTTACAATATCTATATACCTGCAATTCAAGAAGGATGTGGGCAAGATATCTCCCATGGGATTTGTAGAGATTTGTGGTGCTTCCCATTTTTTCCCGGGTTAATGTGCCACAAGATCACATTTCATTATTTTCAAGATCTCTTCTTGCAATGTGTTACTTACCATATTTAATACTTCCTCAATTTCATTAAAATTGTTACTTTTCTTTTTGGTCTTAAATTTAGTAACTTTTTTCACATTTATCATTAAAAAAATACTTTATTTTTTCCTTTTAGCTAATAAAAACTTTGTTTCTTAATTTTTGTACATTTCCTCATATTACACTATTATTCAAACTGGAAAAATATAATTGTGACATATGTAGCTTTATTAAATACATAGATGTGTTGCTCTTGTGTCCTAAGTCCTTTTTTTGGGGGGAACAAATGCGAAAGCCTATCTAGGAGCAAACGGATGGATACTCATCCACCAGTTTGTCGTAAAGGAAGGCCGGCACTCTATCGAACACTTGCACATCGTGTGAAGGGTTTGTCATTAATTTCGCCATCGCGTCTGCCATGGTATTCTGTTTCCTTGGCGTGTACCATATCAGGATGTCATCAAATTTTCACTATTCCTTTGTATTCCACTATTCCTAGCAAGTTCTTGCATTAATTTCTTCAACTCTTCTTTCCCCTTAAACAGTGGAAGGGATCAAAGTTGGATTTATTATTCAGCCTTCTTTGGTGACGTGGATTGAATTTAAATAATTAGATTCATATCTAAATTTTTATTTTGAATAATAAATTTAAAGCTGTTAGCGCCACTACTTTTAACAATTATTCAACTAGTGTGACATGTTAATGTAATGTCACTAGTGGAAAAAACAGCAATAGCACTGGGTCATTAGCACTGGGCTCAGAAATCACCCGCTTCAAATGCTCTGTAGAACCGGGCTTAAAAAATTTCCGCATCAAGAAAACAATTGCACCCGGCTAGTAAAAATATCCGGTGCAATAACACAGGTAATTGCATCGGGCCCCTTAGTTGCCCGCATCAAAAGGTCAGCTGCACCGGGCTATAAACAGTGCCCGGTGCAATTAGTCGGCTCGAGTCAAAACCTATAACGACATTTGCACCAGCTGCTACATAGGCCAGCATCAAATGCCTTTAATTTTTGCTCCGGGTATCCCATATCTCTCAACGCCCGGTGCAAAAAGTCTCCTCCAGGCCATAACAATTGTACCGGGCTATGTTGTAGTCCGCATCTATTAAGCTTTTGAACCGAGCAATTGTTGAAGCCCGGTGCAATAGCTCGTCGGCGGGAAACTTGAAAATCAAATAAGCTATATTTTTCCTCAGCGGAAAACCATTCCAAACAAATATTTAACCTCCCCTCCCCCTGGCTGTGTAAACAGGGAAAACATTCCAAACAAAATCCCAAGCCCAACCCTAAATCTTTAGCGGCGGGAGCAAAGCGAGATAGGCGAGCAGCGGTGGGGAACCAGTGGAGTTGGCAGCTGATCTCAGGTAGAGTTGTACTCAGCTGATCTCTGAATCTATCTCTACTTGCTTTGGTATTTTTGTAGGTGACTTTGATCTCAAGAGAGCCTTGCTTTGGAAGACACAGATGAAGAAATAGATCTCAAGAATCTATCTTCGGCCAACCTTATATTTGAACAAGATAGGATAGTTTCTTGATGTAATTTGTAATTACGTAGAAGTTTTGGATGATAGATACCGTCTGGTTTCTTGATGTAATTCGCAGTACAACATTGTTTCTTGATGTAATTCACCGTCTGGTTTCTTGATAGTTTCTTGATGTAATTTGTAAATTGTTGTTGATACAGATTTCAGTTCTTATGAAATGTAGTTTCATTTCCCCTATTTCAGTTCGTATGAAATGTAGTTCATATGAATACAGGTCGGGTTCTGTGTTGCAGCAGGGTCTGCTAATTTTTTAAAAAAAAGAAAAATTGGCAATAGCACCGGGCTCATCTGCAAGAACATGGCAATAGCACCGGGCTCATCTCAATGCCCAGTGCAAAAAGGTCGATAGCACCGGGCTAACCTAAATGCCTGGTGCTATTGATTGGTGTATGGTTGTGGATTGGAGAAATAGCACCGGGCGTGACTTTTGCCCGGTGCAATTGACTAGGCTTTAGCAGCGGGCTTCACTACAAGCCCGGTGCAATAAATATAATATTAGAACCGAACATATCAGGTGCAAAAATCTTGAGGCTGTTGAACCGCTTGGACTTGCAGTGTTTCTGTGTACGGTGCTAAAAGCCGACTATTGGCCCGGTGCAATAGCCTATTTTTCCACTAATGTGTGTTAAACAATTAATGAATTTGTTTAACTCACTAAAAATACCTCCTTTCATATTTCACAACCCTATTGAATGTTTTTCAACAATGGTTAAGAAATTTTTTATGTAATACTTCCTCCCTTTTAAGTTAGGTTATACTTTTTGTTTGAATACTGGATATAAGGAAAATAATGAAAAAGGGAAAGATAAAAAAGTCATTGAAGGTGAGATAAATAAAAAAAATTATTAGTAAATAGAAAGAAAAAATATAATATTTTATTAGTTAATTTAAAAAACAACTTTTTAAAAAAATATTACTCTATCGTCACGTTTTATTTCTCCATGTATTAATAGAAAATAGTGTAATATTAAGGCGGGGATTTTATATGTCAAGATATTCAAAATTCAAAAATTTCAACCACAATCTTGTATGGTATATTTTTATTTTTATTTTTTTTGAAGAGAATCTTGATATGTGATAAATGAATGCTAGTTTTAAAATTAAGTAAATTCCTGAAACTTTGACAAAGTAGTTTGGTCAAAAAAAATCACTGGGCTCATTACAATTAAAACCCATTTAATTTGAATATAATTATGATTAGAAAAATGTCTTAGTTAATTGAATGCAATCATCAGTCATATCATGCTATTAAAAACTGACAAAGCAAAATTCTAAATATACATATGGTAATCCTAATCTCAAAAGCATCTTTCGGAATTCAGAGGGGCAACCGCCCAGAATTGACGGTGGTAAATAAAGACGCAAACTTGGCGTCACGTTGCAGTACAATATTGACTTCAAGTATTACCACAATTACCGGGCAAGAGTTAATTTTTCTTTCTTTCTTTCCTTCTATTGTGTGTGTTTTTCAGTTTTGACCGGAGAAAAGGGAAGTGGGGTTGGGTCGGCTTCTCTGCTGCCAGACCTAGTTTCTTGAATCTTGATTTCTTGATGGTATTACCAAATGGAGTCAGCAGCAGCACAAATTCCACTCCTTTTTGAGTGTCACTTTGAAGGCTGAGACAAGGAAAGCTGCCCCCTTTGTACTTTGTTGAATCTTTGATTGTCTTCAATTCAAAGCCCCTTATGGGTTATTGAGTGCCCTCAATCCCAAATCCCTAGCGGCTATAGATAGATACGGGATTGTATTCTGCTATGATCCCTTTTCCTTTCCGTCATCATCATTGCAGTTTCTCTCATTCTGTGACCATTTTTTTGTTTTATTCCTTGTGGGATTGAAAAAGACGCAGACGGGAATCTTTCTTCCCTCATAGATCCAACCGCTCGTATTTATCTGTTGTTTTCTCTGTGGAAAAGTATCCTGAATGTGCAGTAAATTTTCTTTACATGTGGTGAGTGTGGAACTTTATTCTTTTTATTTAGTTTACTTTTGTTGGGGATTTTAGTTTAAATAAGACGAGCAAGATGTCGGATTCTTGGAAATTTATCGGCTTATGTCTGGATTGCAGTTTGATTTTTTGTTGTGCCCGTGGGTTTAGGTCTTTGCTTGTTTTCCCGGTTGTAGATATGCTAATGATTGGTGCCGTATGTTCTCATGTCTTTGCTTTTAAGTTAGTGCATTGAGCTTTAGCCTCTATGTAGTTCCCTTGGGGTATTTTCGCATACGGATGGTTATTCGTTTTCTTGGTTTGCAGATAGTTTGCTGCATGCTGTGAGTCGTGGTAATTGAAGTTTGAGAAACAGATTTGTTTTATTCGGTATTGGGTTGCATTACAGGTTCAGTGGAGGCTCTAGCGGAGTATCTGAGGGCGATTTGAACTTGAGGGCTGTTTAAATGATTACTGCCGAGTAGAAGTTTGATTGTTGATTGCATTACAATGGGTGGGCTTTGCTCCAGGAGGTCCACCGACGATGCGGCCTTGGCTGCTGCACTTCCCCATGTCAATGGTCATTTTGGTTATGGACAGGGACTTGTTTATCAGTCCCGTGGATTGGACATCCAGGATCACAATATTCCGGCTGATGCAGAAGTTGTAGATAAGCGAATAAGAGAACCATTTTCATTGCAAGAGATGAACTCTGTTCCTCATGGCGCACATTGGGATGACGTTCATGATGGTATTCCTCACTTATCTAGAGCTCTATCGGATAAATCTCGATCAACGAGATCTAAGCAAGTTGCAATTGCAAAGGCAAGCTATAAGTGGTCTCTTTTCTTGACTTCTTTGATCTGGCAATTATTTTACCTGGAAAGATGCATCATCATATTGAATCATTTGCTAAAAATGTTAAATCTTGGTGAAGAACTTGACTTTTTTATTTCATTTATTTTTAGTCACTAACTTCCTATTAGAAATTGAGAAAGATTATACTGAAGCACTTACATCATGGATTTCTGTTGCCATCTCGAAGCTCAGTGATTAGCATATTTTATTCATACATGTGGAAACGGCTATTTCTTTTAGTTTCATTTTTGCACTATTGTGGATAATCTGTAGAGTGCTACAAAATTTCATATGGTGGCATGAGCTCTGCTCACTCTCCTGCTATAATGATCAGTAATTATATATTTTCTTATGTTGAATCACAGGTATCAGAAGTGAGTTCACTTTTGGGAAGAGCCGGCACTGCTGGGCTTGGAAAAGCAGTTGATGTGCTGGATACCCTTGGCAGCAGCATGACCAATTTGAACCTCAGTAGTGGTTTTGCATCTGGGATAGCTACGAAAGGAATTAAAATATCAATTCTTGCTTTTGAAGTGGCAAATACAATTGTCAAAGGTGCCAATCTGATGCATTCCCTTTCACATGAGAATATTAGACACTTGAAGGAGGTGGTACTCCCTTCTGAAGGTGTTCAGCGTTTAATATCGCGGGATATGGATGAACTCCTGCGGATTGCTGCATCTGACAAGAGGTATTAAAATGTGAAACAGTTCCTTGTTCTACAATGTGCTATTTAGCCATTTCCATGATATCTGATTTCCAGCTTAGTATTTGAACTAATAACTGTCTACTGATCTATCAGGGATGAATTGAAAATCTTTTCTTGTGAAGTCATTCGGTTTGGAAATCGTTGCAAGGATCCTCAATGGCACAACCTGGACCGTTATTTTGAGAAGTAACAGCATATATCCTTTTTCTCTTTTGCATTTCATATGGTTAACAGATTAAGCTTCTGGCATAATATTTCTCAATCTTCCAATTTTAGGTTGGAGGCAGAACTCACCCCTCACAAACAATTGAAAGAAGAAGCAGAAAATGATATACAGCAGTTGATGATGATGGTTCCGTACACTGCTGTAAGTTCTCATTATTACATGGTTCTTGTTCTTGTGTAGTTGTGTTCCACGTGATGTTCATTGACATTTTTTCTCCACACATAAAAGTTGCTTCATATTGCCCATGGATGGAAAACTGTTCAGAATAATTGCCTGAATGTCATTTATGTCAAGAATCCCCTCATGGCCGGTAGATTTCATAGGTTCATTATATTCCGGTGGTTCTGTCTTGGTTAGATGGGAACCAACCAAGTGAAAGATAGTTTTAAGTTCAGTGATTTTTAAAAAATTATAAGTATTTTGAGAATTGTACTGTATGTTGCTTTGGCATCCTTGAACTTTGAAAAGGATATTGAATATGTTTAGGTTGCAGGAACTATACCATGAACTGCATTCACTGGACAGGTTTGAACAAGATGTTCGACGCAAGGCTCAAGAAGAGGATAACTCAAATGGCTCGCAGAGAGGTAACCATGTTCATATGCTTAAGATTGCTATATTTCTCAGTCCTCCTATTAGGGAATCTTTGATGTATCTTTTATCTTCGCTAGTGCTGTTAAATAAAACGAGCCTGCTCAAGTTTGGCTCAGCTCGGCCCGTGAAAGCTTGAGTAAGTAGCTTGACTCAATAGGTATTCGATTAGGCTCGTTCGAAGGGGTTTATTTATAATTTTATAAATCGACTTTTAAAAATAATATTTAAAAAGCTCGATAAGGCTCAAACTCGGCTCAAGCGCAACTCATTGTGATTAACAAGCCGAGCTCGAGCTCGATTAAAAGTTCATATATTTATCGAGCTCTGCTCAAGCTTGACTTGTTATGAACTCGAGCCGACCTCAAAAAATTGGTACTTGGCATGGCCTAGCTCGGCTCGTTTAACAACTCTATCTTCGCATGATCTGAGATGCACTAGTCAATAAATTTTAGATGAGATTGTGAGTTTTTTCTGCCTTACATTCTGGAAAAGATAACTCTTTGACAAAGAAGATATAATATGTTCATATTGAATGTTATCCCTATCTAAGTTCTTGGCATATTGCTGAACCTACAAGATACTTTTTAGAAACTTATAACTATTCCATATGTTTTCATTTGCTTATCCTTTCTGTGTTGTGATTTATTGCTTCATAGTAATCCTTCCTTAGTTCTAATTTTCTCTGTTTCTGTGTTTGATTCTCTGAAGGAGATGGCCTTGCGATTTTACGTGCAGAACTGAAGAGTCAAAAGAAACATGTAAAGGGTTTAAAAAAAAAATCCCTGTGGTCAAGGAGCCTGGAGCAGGTAGTGATTCCAGATGCTATGATTCAGATTCACAATACTACATACTTTCTGCAAGAGTAAAGCATGGTCTATTTTAATTTGTTCTGAATCGATAATAATCTGTCTCATATCAGGTTGCATCTTGCATAAAAATTATAATGGTGGTCTGGAGATGTTTGTTCTGCGCAGCAAGCAGATTCTAATTTTCTTTTTCTAACCTATTGAAATTTGTGAAGGTGATGGAGAGGCTTGTCGACATTGTCCACTTTCTACACTTGGAGATCCATGCCGCATTCGGCAGCAGTGGTAATGCATTTATTAATTTCGAAGTTTCTAAACTAATTTGGAGCAAGCTTGTCGGCAATGTCTCACACATATGTTTACTCAAATATGGATTAATGCTATTTATGTCAGTGTTGAAACTCATATATATCATATATTTGAAAAGAAAAAGATCTAGTTTTCCACTAAATGGTAAAGGAGTGTTCTATTTGTGGGACATTATTACAATGTTAAATAAGGAAATAAAATAAAATCAGAACTAAAATATTATCGTACCACAACTCTAGAATCTGAAATATACTATTCTAACTGATAATTTGTTAAAATAAATATCCTCCCTAAAGGCTTAAGTTTTGGGCCAGGTCAATCAAGTCTCACATTATTATTTAGAAAAAGAAGCTTCACACAGGTATCTAGTTGATCACAAATAATTGAAAAGGGGTATGCTAAAAATTGTGTTGTTTTCTAACTTTTATGTGTAAATACTAGTGTTTGGTGGTTTGATTTTTTATATGAGGACAACATAATCTGGTTGCAATGAACTATTGATTTGAAAGGTCTCCTCGAGAAAGCTCCGCTTTCTGGTTAAAATGCTCGCTTATGTCCATGACGCCCAAATTTTCTATACCTCTCTAACTGCTCATCCCTTTTATAATTGCAAAAAGGCGTAAAAACTGCTTTCGTAGTCATGCAGTCGGTGTTCACTTCTTATCTGTATTTTTGGCAAACACTTCCTAAATCTCAGTAGGTCAATTATCTGTGCTATCTTCTGACTCGCTACTTCGAATATAATCAAATATTTTCTTTTTTGACGAAATTAATGTTTTAGATGGAAACAAACCAGTAGAAAATCACCATCAGAAATTGGGATCTGCTGGACTTGCACTGCATTATGCCAATATCATTACCCAGATTGATACGCTTGTGAGTTTATAGTCCTTATTTTCTGGATAAATATCTTTCCAGTTTACACCCTTTTATTTTTCTCTCCATTGCATCTCAGCATGTGCCATGCTTTATAGATTGGGTTCGAGTACCACAAAGTATTGTGTTTGCAAAATGGAATGATTGTGTTTGCTCAAGTCAGTACTTGATAAGGTCAGCAATTTTTTCTGAATTATAGATGCAATTTTTATCAGGTGACTAGATCAAGTTCCATCCCACCAAGTACAAGAGATTCTCTTTATCAGGCACTGCCTCCCGGTGTGAAGTCGGCATTCCGCTCCAAATTACAATCTTTTGATCTTAAGGAAGAGGTACTTTGATCATTTTAAACAGAAATTGCTTACTCATAGTGTGCTGTTTCATGAGTTGTATTTAAATAGCCTATACTATGCAGCCACGTAGATATATTAATTTGTTTTCTTTCTTCAGTTAACTGTTCCACAAATCAAAGCCGAAATGGAGAAGACTTTGCAATGGCTGGTGCCTATGGCCACCAGTACAACCAAGTAAAACTGCTACCTGTTCCTGAAAAATTACCCTTTTATATGGATTGCCTTTGAACTTTGTATTTCACTCTTACTAACATTTTAATGAACAGTAAATATGTGGAGCGACCTTCTTTGGTTGATTTAGACATGAAGGACTTACTCATGTTGCTTCTTAAGTAAATATACCATCTAAAAGTCACTCCACATAAAGAATATCACAATAGCCAATGATGTTGGAAAACAGATATCGATTTTGAATCATATGGTGTGGTTTTTTCCCAAATTACCGTCTGTGCATCTTGACTATGCATATTTTGTAATACAGGGCGCACCATGGTTTTGGTTGGGTTGGAGAATGGGCGAATACTGGGTGAGTGTACTCATCTTGGCGCTCGTCCTTTCTAGATTTTGACTTTTGTTTCATTTCACTGTATACATTTATATATATATAGGTCCGAGATGAATCAGAAACCTGGTGGCCAAACTGATTTGCTTCGTATTGAGACACTTCATCACGCAGACAAGGAGAAAACTGAAGCATACATCCTTGATTTGGTCGTGTGGCTCCATCATCTCATTAGCCAAACAAGAGCTGCAAATGGTGGAATTAAATCTCCCGTAAAATCTCCAATTCGGTCCCCAAATCAGAAGACACTTCAGTTAGGTCAAAAACCAAGTTCACCAACTTCATCACTGACAGTTGAGGACCAGGAGATGCTCCGAGATGTTAGTAAACGGAAACTAACACCTGGGATCAGCAAGAGTCAGGAATTCGATACCTCAAAAATGAGGTTGTACAAGAACCACAGGCTAAGCAAGAGCAGCAACCATTCCCCAACGAGGGAAACTAAAAGGGATCCATTCCCTATCAGAAGACCGTCTTCTGTTCCCATCATTAACTTCGACATCGACCGGATTAAAGCACTGGATGTCATCGACAGAGTCGACTCAATCGGAAGCACAAAGCTGTGATAACGCATCCTTTGAATTTGGCAAAAGCATGTCCCATTATGCTTATAGAGAGGGGCAATCCCTTCATGATGCATTCCCTGGTCGATGCCTATTCATTATCAGTTTGCCTTATTTGTGCTCGAGGGACATTTTTTTTTTTTTTTTTAAATCTCGGCCGGCCATCTGGCTGGGATCCAAAAGTTGCATGGAAGAAAAGTATGGGATGTCTTGAATGCGAAGAGTTTTGTCTTTGTGTAGGATGCTTCAATGTGAATTTTAAGAAAGAAATTGGCTGTTCTGTCTGGAAGAAGTTTCATGAGTAAGAATGTGTACAGAATTGGACATTTGTTTTTGTTACTATATTTCCTTGTAATGTGATTCCATTCTGCTGTTTTGAATGGATTGCAGTATAATGCAGTGTGAGATTTGAAACTGATGTGACATAAATGGCTGTCCTTGCTCCCAAGAAAAAGATATTTCCAATTCTAGGGAAACAGAATATCAATGATAATCTTGGCTTCCAATGTATCCGTTGGACCAGCAATATTTTTAGAAGAGTCAACTACTATTGTTAGAACCCAAAATGGATGGACAGCACTTGACTCCTAACCGTTACCCTGAAATCTGAATATCCCTTTTGTGGATTCTGAATTCAGAATCTGCTATAGAAAAACGAATGCTGCACATCCACACGAGCAAAAAATATGCATCTATTCTTGAGAGAATTGGGCACATTCCTAGAATTATCTATCCGATAATTGCAATATTAGGATAACTCTTTTTCCAGGAAACGCGATGGTTTTCCTGGAAGCTGGAGAACCAGAGGCTCAGCCTCAAGTTACTGATCCAGGCATCTTAAAGAACTTGATCCTTGTAGCATCTATTGCGGTCGGTGTGCAGTTCATTTGGGCGGTGCAACTAACACATTTGACTCCCCAGACGCAGCTTTTGGGCCTCAGCCATAAGGATGTATCAGTTATATGGTTATGTGGCCCAATCACAGGATTGCTTGTCCAGCCGTTTATGGGACACCATAGTGACCGGTGCACATCACGTTTTGGGAGGCGGCGCCCTTTCCTTGCTGTTGGTTCTGTTATCCTCATAGTTGCAGTCACAGTCATTGGCTATTGTTCAGATTTAGGCCACCGTTTAGGCGACCCTACAGAAGGCTTTAGGCGCAGGACAGTTGAGTTGTTTGTGCTCGGATTTTGGTTGCTAGACATTGGGAATAATATTCTACAGGGTCTTTCTAGAGCCCTATTGGCTGATCTGGCAGAGGATAGTGATGCCGCGGTGACAATTGGGATGGCCCTTTTTGCGTTCTTCATGGCTGTGGGAAACATAATGGGATACGCTGCAGGGTCCCTGGAGCACCTTTACGAATTTCTGCCTTTCACACGTACCCCAGTTTGTAATCTCAGCTGTGCCAATTTGAAGGCCTGCTTGATTCTAGCCGGTATCCTCATAGGATTCATTACAACACTGGTGGTGGTTTTCATTAAGGAGGAGCGATTGGACCCGATGCTCTTGCAATACCACAAAGAGGCTAAGAATGCCCTGGAGGAGAAGCCACCATCGCTCATGATGCAGATGGTGATAGCTGCTAGAAGCACCACAAGGCCAATCAGGATATTGTACGCGGTCACAGCCCTCACCTGGATAGGACTCTTCCCATTCCAGCTGTACGGCACGGATTGGATGGGAAAGGAAGTGTATGGAGGGCAAAGCTCAGGGACAATGGAACAACTGCATTTGTACCAAAAAGGGGTGCATGCTGGCGCGTTTGGGCTAATTTTCTGCGTGATCACAATGGGGGCGGGGTCTCTATTCTTGGAGCTGTTTATAAAGCTTCTTGGCAGCGTTGCTCGCCTTTGGACCGCAGGCAACTTCATTCAAGCAATATGTATGGCATTAACAGTGCTCATCACTAAAATAGCTCGTGATGATAGAATGGCTGCTCTCTCTGTCCATGGAACTTCACTCATTCCACCTTCTTCGCAGGTCAAAGCATTGTTCATTTCTCTCTTCGCTCTTCTAGGCATACCACAGGCGGTCAGTTTACTACCATGACTTCAAAATTTGGCTACGTGTAGATTATCCATGTCTGAATTTGTGATTGAACTGGCAGGTGGTTTTAAGCATCCCTTTTGCACTAGCTTCCATATACTCCAAAGACACTACAACAGGCCAAGGCAAGATCAGCTTACTCCTTTTTGTCCATTTTCAAGATTGGATCTTTTTTCTAACAGGGATTCAAATTCTTGCAGGGCTGGCTTTAGGGCTTTTGAATCTTGCCATTGTCATTCCACAGGTAAGGATGATTTTGATGAATCCCTATTCAGAAAAAAAGGTCTGGTATTATGACATAGCTATGGATTCAAGAATAACCAGGTTTGGGCATTGGAAACAGGTCGCAGTGACACTACTAAGTGGACCACTGGACGAACATTTTGGTCATTCAAACCTACCCGCATTTGTGTTGGCTGGCTTTGCTGCTGCAATTGGAGGGATTGCAGCTCTGACATTGCCCACTCCGGAATTACCAACGGCGCCAACGCCCCAAACCACGACAGACACAGCACCGGGTTTCTGGTAGATTATCTCCTGTTTGTTAAGTCTAGGAAAAAGCTTTCTGTGTATATATCGGTGTGAATGTAATGCACAGTTTTGGATCCGTAATAATAATTTTGCAGTGTTTAACGAAAAATAGCGACCTTTGTGGCTTTGTACAAACTGCAAGCTATTACACGCAAAGTAAAACTACTGACAACCGAGTCCCCCACGCCCACGTGTCAATTATCTCGGCCAGTTAACGAACATCGCTGCTGCATTGTTAAAACGACCAGTCCCCAGAGTAAATCGTGCATCAATGCAGTTGAATTTCCTACCTATCTCACCAATTTTTCCATTAAATTCCTTTCCCCAATTGCAAATCAAACCTACCTTGTCCGTTCTTGAAAAAGTTCCGTGTTTTCCTGATCAAACCCATCACTTCTTTGCCCCATGGATTGCTCTGACGCAATTCTCCAAACGCCGGCGATTGCTTACGAGTTCCTTTTAAAGTCGGTTCTTGCAGTACCCTTATGGCACTATTCGGTTGGGGGATTTTTCGTTTTCATTGTTTTCTTGTACAATTTCTTGGAGTTTCATTTTTTTCAGGATCTTTTTACTGGGTTTCGTGGCGAACCCATTTCCTTGACGTACAATCCGAGCTCGGAGATTTATCATGGAGTTGTGTCGAGGTGCAAGACGCTTCATGGAAGGTGAAGACGCAATTTTTATTTATTGCTTTTCTTGGATATGGAATCGAGAGACGGTGTGTATAATGCGAATTGAATTGATATACATTGTAAGATATTGAGATCATTGCAGTGGTGAAACTTAAATGGCTTTGATGGAGTTGTTCATTTGCTGTTTAGATCGATAGGAACCCTAATTTAGGCTTTCCCAAAGGATTTTATTTGCAACAGTAGGGCTAGTGATGGAAATTGCCCTCTCATGTTGTTACTATGCTACTTTTTGCCCTGATTATGGATGGAAAAACACTTTTCTCTTCCAATTATTTCCTTCTTTTGTACTAAAGAATCTTCCAAACTGAGGTGGTTTGATCATCAAGAAAATTGCTTTTGCAGATGTATCTGGAAAATTTGTTTACTTAACGTGTATGCTGATATGCTCTTTTTATGTGTTTTACACTTGGAATGGATAGGTACTTGGCTACACCTTGGCTCTCTAGTCCACATTTCCAAACTTCTTTCCTAAACTTCTTTGGGAGGCCTCCAGTGTTTACGTATCGAAGGTGAGGTTCTTCTTCATGATCACGGATATAAAAATCTATATTTAAAGATCATTTTATATTTTCGAAGTTATGATTCTGACATCAATGAAAATTCAACAGAAGTTATTGTGCTAAACAGACTAAAATACAACATATCTGTGAGACTTATGAAATTATAAATAAAGGAAATGTTTGCATTATGGATAAAACATTGTTACATTGCTTTAGTAAACTATTTTTTGAAGTTCTGTAGAGGACCATTGCTGATGTTTGTTGCATTACGATTTTCATGTTCCTCTTTTATATGGAATTGTTTTACATAATGATTCTTGTTCTCCTCAATGCTAGATTGTGCACATAGTTATCTGACATATTTGGATGACTTCAATTGTCATAGTAGCTCTTCTTTTACTGTTCATAGTGTCACAAATCAATACACATAGAGATAATCAATTGCATCTTAAATTGCCCGATCATGCAACTGCTTTTTATTTGAGAACTTTGATTTAAATTGGTAAATTTTCTGTTCCTGGTATTTCAATTAAATTCATAATTTGTATTATATCCGTCTGACATGTCTGTATGGTTCTCAGACAGATGTTTCATGCATCTGATGGCGGGACTTTTGCTCTGGACTGGCTATTGCATTCTGATGGTAAAACAATCATACCAAAATGGTTAATTAATTGGCTGAGACAAATACTTGACAAGCTTTACAGATGCATACATTTAATTGTTGATTGTTACATTCAGAGGTTTCAGAGGTTTCAAGTAGGCTGAATAGGCATATCAAATTCTTCCCAGCATTGCATAGCGTGCGGTCACTCAATGGAAAATTTCCATGCTGATTCCGTTTTAGATGTTATGGATTACTCACTTTCGGTTTGTAGCATAAACAAAATTTGGTAGTTGAATTGTTCTTTTAGTTTCCTGTAATCAAGCGCATTCATATTGTAAAATTTCTCTATATCTTTAATCTTTTATGAGTAAGTTCATATTTCTGATCATCATTTCTGTTTTCCTTTTGTCATTTTCTTTCTTGGGGTTTGGATTTTCTGTGCACTTAGGCCTGGGTCTATATGATTGCAAAGACTGCTCCCTGTAGCCTTATATGAGCTTGTGAAATTACCATTTTTTCCCCGGATGTTGTTTGTTTGCCTTCCAATGTTATATTGGTATATTTGAATTAAACCTTAGGTCGCATGCTTTTGATTATTGACAGTCACACTCTCTTGTCATTTTTTCCCTTTGATTTATTCAGCAGTTTCTGGCGTTGGTGTTCAAAAACACACTCTCGCTAGGGATGACACAACTCCAATTGTGATTATGGTTCCTGGACTAACAAGTGATTCGGCTTCTCCAGTAAGAAAAGGATTTTACTTCTTGTTTTGTCTAGGGAAAGTTGTATTTTTATTGTTGCAGTTATTTGTCTCTTAGTTTGTGAAGTTGACAGCTGGTTTTTGTTTAGGTTTTTTTTTATTTAACGTTTTCTGTGACTGCAGTATATGAAACATCTTGTCTTCGACACTGCAAAACGTGGATGGAATGTGGTTGTCAGCAATCACCGAGGATTGGGTGGTGTCTCAGTTGTTGTGAGTACTTATGACTTTGTGCAGTTACCGACACTATACCCTTGTGTGTTTAATTGATGCTCTGTAACAAATCTATATTTCTTACCCAAATTTTGATTTGAGTGAGCAGTTCATGATTTCTACTTTGCTTTGAATGGCGATATGTATGCAGACTGATTGCTTTTATAATGCGGGTTGGACAGAAGATGTACGTGAAGTTATTAACTATCTACATCAGGAATACATTGCTGCTCCACTGTTTGTTGTGGGGACTAGTATTGGTGCAAATATATTGGTACAGTTCTGTTTAAGTGCTCTGTTCTGTTTAGGAGATCACAGTTTTGATGTATGGTATACTTTGCAACTTGTTGGCTTTAGGTAAAATATCTCGGAGAAGATGAGGAGAATGTTCCAATTGCTGGTGCTGCTGCTGTTTTCTGTCCTTGGGATCTCTTGGTCGGTGTACGTGAATTTCGTTTTAGCAGTTTGATATCATCTGTTAATCACTATATCCATACTTCCAGATTGGCTCCAGGTTTATATCTCGAAGGCTCATCCAAAAGTTATATGACAGAGCTCTCACTATTGGTCTTCAAGGATACGCACAATTGTATGTTGAGTTGCCTTCTTACTTGATATATAACAAGCCTTTAGCAATAAAACGATATGAGGGATTCTAACATCGGTTGATAAATGGAGGATTTCTATACATGCCAATGTGTTTTCATTCTTTTGTTGGGCTTATGTATGATATAAGTGGACTTACTCTTTTTGGGTGATGATTCTGCAATCCAGACATGAAACTCGTTATTCTCGACTTGCCAACTGGGAAGGTATTAAAGAGGTCAGTCTTCCATCTCTGCTTTGAACTAATTCATTTTGTTTTCGATTGTGGGAATTGATATTTGCTTCCTGGCAGCTGAAACTTTTGTCTTGCTTTATGTAGTCGCGTTCCATAAGGGATTTTGATATGCACGCAACATGTCTTGTCGGGAACTATGAGACTGTGGATACATACTATAGGCTTTGCAGCAGTGCTCCTTATATTGGACGAGTTGCTGTGCCCCTTCTGTGTATAAGTGCATTGGATGATCCCCTCTGCACCAAAGAAGCCATTCCATGGGATGAATGCCGGTAATGTTACTTTAGAAGTGCTAACTCCAAACTTGTCACTAGAATTGACCTGTCATAACAATCAATATATCCTGGTCGCTGCAGAGCAAATAAAAAGGTAGTCCTAGCTGCAGTACCACACGGGGGACATCTCGGATGCTTTGAAGGCATAACGGGATCGAGACTATGGTACTTCTTTCCATACTTCTCATGAATTCGATTTTTCACCTTGGATTACTTACTCCTGTCTGTGATACTTCTCCATATTGACATCATACTGTGCTGTAATATTGTTTTTACCTTATCTGAGGTGTCTTCCTTCTGTAGGTGGGTGAGAGCAGTTAATGAATTTCTTGAAGTTTTATTTTCAAGTTCTCTCATGCATAAACAAAAGAAGGTATGTAAGATCTCTTGTTATCAGTTTACTGCTCATTGGAATTTTCTCCAACGCTTTCGATTGTTGATGAAGACAACCCCTCGCTCGTAGATGCACACACAATCTGTGTAGAATTTTCTCTCCGCTTTGACGAGAGCTGTACATGAGCCGAGTTGAGTTCGAGTTTGAGTAGTAGAGTACTCATGCTTAACTCGTGTAAAAAACTTGATGCTCAAGCTTGATCATGTAAATGAACTTACGCTCGAACTTGAGCTCTCAAGTAGCTTGAATAATTTAAATATTTTGTTATTTATATAACATGAAATAATAGCCAATTTAGTTGATTGAATAGACATCTTTTAAAAAAGTGAGGATTTTTTAGGTTCCATACATTATAATAACAAGTGGAATATATTATTTTTGGTTGCGCCTTAATCCAGTAGCTGATCTAGCATTCGAGTCTTTTGAACTCGAGCTCAAGTAAATAAGACAAGTTGCTCATCAAGCTAAGTCGAGTAGCTTGACCCATTCACAACCCTAGTTTTGACCTTAATGATTTATTTTTGCTGTTATTGCAGGTTGAGCATCTAAGGCCTAATTCTGCACTTGCACAATCTTCAATTGATCAAGGCCCATATCTTAACATCGCTGATGGGATGGTGGCTGCAATGGGCAACGAGCGAAGTGATGGTGCCATCAACGAGACATCTGAAGATAATAAAGATCAGGATCAGGCTAATCAAGGGGTTTCCGAAAACAGTTCTTGCATCAGACAAGTGAAATCTGATTTTGCCAGCAATGCTGCTCAAACCCCGGAAGATGATGGCGCTCGTTCAAAGGGCTCGAGTATCGTCAAAAAATGCCTATACCAGCTGTCCCGACAAAGTAACAAGTCAATCTGGCTGCTGGTTTATATAGCCATCATATCAACCTGGCCAATAGTGGGTGCTGCGCTAGGCTTTTTCTTCAAGAAGTCGAAAAAAGCCTTGAAAGGACAACCTCAAAACTGATCAGTATGTATTATGTAAGTTTACTTCATTGTAAGTCAGAAGAATGTATCTTGTAAACGGTAAATCTCTGACATATATATATGATAGCATCGCGCATTAAGATGCTCCCATGATTTAGTGTGCCTGTCGGAATGTTATTGGCAACTCTATGCTAATAATCAACCAACAATCAACAGTCAGATTTGTCCATCTGGCTTGTTGGATTTAGCTTTTAGTTACTTTTATTGCTGCTGTTCAATTTGCACAGTTTGAGAATCTTGTCCTAAGGGATACCATTAGATGAACTTCTAAATGTGTACATGTGATATTTTGTGTGTAGAATGTTTATTACTTGCAAGAACATTATGCAGAAACAGTGATGCATAGTAATAAAAGAGGTCAAGATTACTCTTTTAGAATTGTTAATATTAAATACCAGTCTATGCACATCTTTTATTTTTTCTACCTATTTTATTCATTCATCCCCACATATTTAATAACTAGTGACAAAATAATCTAACTTATTTTTATTAATAATGGTGTCAAATCTCAAACATCTACATTTCGAATAGGGGATTCATATTTTAAATTTATATAATCCAAAATTACAAAATGAGATTTAGCAAAATAATAAATTATGTTAAACTTGTTATGATATATAGATTTATAGGGTTTTTGTTAAAATTTGGTTTTCTTCTGTTTTCATTTCTTAGATAGAAATTAAAAGATTATTATGAATATATATATATATATATATATATGTATATGTATAGGGTTTGTTTTACAATTAAATATGGAAAGAATTGTAGAAATTATAATAAATAAGTTTAAAGTTTTTTTTAAAATGTTTGGTCAAATAAAAAGGCTAATTAGGTATTTTTATCAATATTATCCACGTCTATACTATAGATTTGACCTAACAGAAATTTATAAATAACTAAATAGTAAATATCAAATTTTTTTTAAATATCATTGAGACCACTAGTGACTAGTGAGAAACCATCTGTAATGGCATTAAATGCAGCAAGTAGACATTCTAACCAAATGTGACAATTGCATAAAACAGAGACAAAGACTGATGTAAGAGAGTTTCAAGGAACATCAATCCAGCAAAAATAAATTACTTTTTTTCATTATCTGCTACTACTCTGCCCTCAAAAATAATCTTGGAAAACTAGTGAAATTTTGAACCTAACTATGGGTGAATGAGAGAATTGGAAAAGAAGATGACTTTATTTAATTCTGGAGAAATTAAAAGTGACCGTTTACATCAAGAGTACACCTATTAAGAGAGTTGATAAAGCAACTAAGCGTGAAAGCTAAATACTAACAATAATTACAAAAATGCCACTACACTTTATTTACACTAATGCCAAGGACGATCAGCCAATGCCTATCTGGAAATACTTCCATAGAATGTCCATACTCGTTCCCAGTCAGCAAACCTGTGCTGTGGACATTTCCTTAGCAACTCATTGTAACGTTCCCAAGTTCGTATAACTGCTCATCCGACTTCATTTGGAAGCTTCCATTGCCCAGAAATCATAACCAACAACAATAATAACCAAAACTACCACTACAAGAAAAATCGAGGGCTGGCGAGGAATGGGGTAACGAACGGGGGGAGGAAAAAAGGGCCGGACGAGGAAAAATATTTCTCGCCCGTTTTGGTTCATCGCCACGGGCGAGGAACATGGGGCGACGATTTTTTGTTCCTCGCCCGTTTTTTACATACGCAAAAATTAGTAACTTTGTATATTTAAATTATTATATATTTAATATTTAAATATATATTAAATAAATATATATTTAAATTATTATATATATATATGTAATTAATTAAATACATGATTTTATATATATATTAATTTATTTATATATTAAATTA
>MAYD01760683.1:0-17258 GCA_001909325.1 Ruellia speciosa
CACCTAGGAGTGGGCTGTAATAATTAGTATAGGGGAGGGGGAGACTGGAATTGGCCCAAATGATATTCACATTAAAATAGTAATTGGTAATTATAAATTTAGCATTTTAAGTTTTTTGTTGAGGCAGCATCACAAATTCACACCGCCATCCTAATCTTTTATATAAAAAAATAGAATAAAATAAATTCCTGGAAGTGATTAGGAGTATTCTACTTATACTGAGAAATAATAAAATAAGAGAGATCATTAGATTAATGTGGAAGGAAGTATATATTAAAATAAAATAAAGAATTAATTAATCGATTAAAAACATAAAAATGAATTTCCTTATGCCTTTTATTTTCTCGAAGGCGTGTCATGTTATCGTTCGGAATTGTTCTCTATATAAGATCCGTCCCCTGTCATTTTTTTCTCATCTCTTTCTCTCTACAATACCAAATTTTACCAATTCTCTCTGCGATCACCAATCCCTTCGCAAAAACCCTATCTCCGAAAACCCTAGAAACAACCCAACAGATTCACGATCTTTCTCATCCCTGGATTCGCAATCGCAATTTCAATCCTTTCTTGCTCTATTTCTCTCCGTTTCCGCCGGATTTCCGCCTCCCGATTCCCTCTACTTGGGAGTGTTTTGAAACCCTATTTTTTTCATTCATTTTTGATCGATTATTGCCGTTCCGAGATCGCTCGATTTCTCAATTGACCGCCTATTGCTACTCGATTCGGCCAATGGTTGCATTTGGTTGATCTTCTGCGATGAAGTTCAAGCGAAGGAGGGCACTTGAAGTGGTCAGTGGGATTATTTTTCCTCTCCGATCGTTCTTTAATTGTGCGCCGATATGCGTGTGACGTGATGTGATTAGGGTTAATTCTTTTTTTTTTGTTGTTGCTGTTATTTGTTTCGGGTGGACTAGCGTTTGCATTGTTTTGACGGGCCTCTGTGAACTGGGAATTCTGTTAATTTATCTGAGGGTTTAGCGAAAGTGCAATCAGTCGAAATCTATTTTTGTAGTATCATTCCTCTGAACTTAATCTGGGGTATCGTATCTTTTGTTCATCTGGGATGTAACCAATACTTTTGCATGTTATTCTTTCGCCTCACAAATATCAAGATTTTTTATTACCACTGGGTTATGCTCTTAGTGCCTTTTTCCCAATTTTCTGTTGTGTTCATAAATTTTCTTGTCTAGTACCTGGTAGCCGGTGACCAGAGGATTTTATTCTTAAGTAGTATTTTCTTTAGAATGTTTCTGTTCACTATAATTTTTCTTTTCCAATAGTGATTGGCCTATTTGCAAAGCTTCAGGCTGTGGTACTTGCCAATCAACTAAAAAGATTGATTTTGAAGCTACCATGTTGATATTTTGGTTCACAAATCTCACTTTACCTAATCCGGAGAATGTTTGTGGGTAGAAAATTTACGCAGGGGCACTCATTATAGAATATTCATACAATAATGCATACATGTGTGTGTTTGGTGTATAATTTGTTTCACGTGCAATGTTCTCTTGCTATAGTAAATGTGAGAGCTAAATTTTCAGAATGCTGATGTGACTGACTTTATGTTCTTAACATGGAAATTGAATCTCATCCAGCACGCATGTTAAAAAAATAAAATATTAAAAGAAAAATCTTGACTCCAACGACACCATGTCCTCGAGTAATCACCAAACTTCTTCTATTAATGTTGTTGGATTGCTTTATTGTGGGGGATTTTTTACGAGTTACACAATTTTGCTGTCATTGATCTCTGCATTGCTGCTAGGAGGCCCACAACTACTTTTTGGGATCGTGAAGTTTTCTATTTAAATGTTCATTTCTTAAATTTCGATTAGATGCATTTTGATGTTGGTAATATGTGCTCCTTAATTACTCCCCACACTTGATTTATTTTTTCCTTAATCTTTGTGGTACTCTGCATTTTTGTGCGTGATTTGTGTTTTGTTCAATCAACATTAAATGTATCTTTCTTCTGGTTTTTGTAGCCTTCGAGGATAAAGTCCTTCATCAACAATGTTATCGCCACACCGCTAGAGAATATAGAAGAACCACTGAAAAGTTTTTCTTGGGAGTTTGATAAGGTGAGTTCAAGAGCTCAGAATAACCCCTGCTATTAATTTTCACTTACTCTAAAGGTACTGACTTGAGTTAATGCAGGGAGATTTTCATCATTGGGTTGACTTGTTTAATCATTTCGACACCTTTTTTGAGAAATACATTAAACCAAGGAAGGATTTACAGCTCGAGGACAACTTCTTAGGATCAGATCCGCCCTTCCCAAGGGATGCTGTTTTGCAGATTCTGCGTGTCATACGAGTAATATTGGAGAACTGCACCAATAAGCATTTTTACAGCTCCTATGAGGTAGATGCCATTATTGTAGGTGTTAGTTTTATTTGCAAGTTAATGACCAATGATTCTTTTTATGATATGTAGACTTATTGAATAAGGTAGGGCCCTCTGAGTAATTTTGCTTTCTTCTATAACCCACATAATTAGTATGATGCATTATCTCCCCCTTTGGGTTGGGTGGGGGGTTCTGTTACACGATGTCCTTCAGATTAAGCCAATAATGGGCTATAGTCCCAGAAAAGGGAAACTGGCTTACAAATTTGTCTTATCTTTGGTGGGAGTATTGCATATCCAACTATGTTGATTGTTGAACTAACAAATAGTGTGAACTCCAAAACAAAAAAATTATTGAGTACTATGCTGTCAATGCCTGCAATGTCTGCATGCTTGATGCTGTGTTTTGATGAAATTCTAGATAATTTGAACTTGATATTGTGTTAGAAGTTTAGTAAATTTTTCTAACTTAATACCTGCAATTATTGGCTGATCTGTGAGAGGGTCTTAAAGAGTTGCATGCAACTTCAAATGCACTATTTTGCAGTACATCTTCTGTCTTTTTCTTGAGCTGCCATGCATATTCGTTTCTTCTGTAAAATACAGTTTCTGTGTAAGCTAACCTCGTTGCATGTTTTATTCTGTGCCACTTTGGACTGCTTGTGATATTTATCCCACGCTGTTTGCTGGTGCAGCATCACCTATCATCTCTTCTTGCTTCCACTGATGCCGATGTTGTGGAAGCTTGCCTGCAGACTTTAGCTGCTTTTCTGAAGAAATCCATTGGAAAGTACATTATACGTGATGCTTCTCTGAATTCAAGATTATTTTCCTTTGCCCAAGGTTGGGGGGGAAAAGAAGAAGGTCTGGGACTGATATCCTGTGTTTCACAGAGTTGTTCTGATCCAATAGCTGTTGAGTTGGGCAGCACTCTGCATTTTCAATTTTATGCTACCGATAACTCTTCAAATGAACCCACTTTTCCTGAACATCCAACACAGGGTTTACATATTATACATATTCCAGATGTTAATGGAAGAGAAGAGTCTGATCTTGAACTCCTGAATAAATTGGTTGTTGACCATAAGGTCCCTAATAATTTGAGGTTTTCTCTTTTGACAAGATTGCGATTTGCCAGGGCTTTTCACTCCCTTGATGCGCGGCAGCAGTATACATGTATTCGACTCTATGCTTTCATTGCTCTTGTTCAAGCATGCAGTGATACTGATGCACTAGTTTCTTTCTTCAACACAGAGCCAGAGTTCATCAATGAGTTGGTTACTATGTTGAGCTATGAAGATGCCGTTCCTGAAAAAATTCGTATTTTGTGTCTTCTTTCCTTGGTTGCCCTTTGCCAAGATAGGTCACGGCAGCCTACTGTGTTGACTGCTGTAACATCTGGCGGGCACCGTGGTATTCTTTCCAGCCTTATGCAGAAAGCAATCGGCTCTGTTGTTAATAATTCGTCAAAATGGTCTGTTGTTTTTGCGGAGGCTCTGTTGTCTCTTGTCACTGTTTTGGTGTCATCGTCATCTGGTTGCACGGCCTTGCGTGAAGCAGGATTTATCCCCACTCTTTTGCCTCTATTGAAAGATACAGATCCGCAGCACTTGCATTTAGTTAGTACAGCTGTACATGTTCTGGAAGCTTTTATGGATTACAGCAATCCAGCTGCTGCACTTTTTCGAGATTTGGGTGGTTTAGATCGTACCATATCACGCTTAATGGTTGAAGTTTCTCATGTTGAAAATGGTTCTAAGCAGCACAATACTTCCATTGATGTTGACAATTCTGAAGGTGGAGGTTCTCAAGATGTTTCAGATTCTTCTGCTGTAACTGATACTTTGCAGCCTCTTTATTCTGAAGGATTGGTTTCATACCACCGGCGGCTATTGATGAAAGCATTGCTGCGGGCTATATCACTGGGAACTTATGCTCCTGGGACAACAGCTCGTATGTATGGTACAGAAGAGAGCTTGTTGCCGCATTGCTTGTGTATAATTTTTAAAAGGGCCAAAGATTTTGGTGGTGGGGTCTTCTCACTTGCGGCGACTGTTATGAGTGATCTAATTCACAAGGATCCTACTTGTTTTCCTGTCCTAGAAGCAGCAGGCCTTCCTTCTGCCTTCATAGATGCCATAATGGATGGTGTTCTAGCCTCTGCAGAGGCTATTTCTTGCATACCACAGTGTCTTGATGCCTTGTGTTTGAACAACAATGGTCTTCAGGCTGTGAAAGACCGGAATGCTCTGAGGTGCTTTGTAAAAGTTTTCTCTTCCAAACAGTACTTGCGTGCCCTTGCTGCTGATACTACTGGTTCCTTGTCTAGTGGCCTAGATGAATTGATGCGCCATGCTTCCTCATTGCGTGGGCCTGGAGTTGATATGCTGATTGAAATACTGACAAAAATTTCAAGGATAGGATCAGGGCTTGAATCACCTTCTCTGCCCACAGATTCTCCAAGTTGCTCTCAACCTGTTCCCATGGAAACTGAATCTGATAATAGAGATGTGGTTTCTATGGATGATAAAGATTCAAGCAGACCTGGAAGTTCTGAACAATCCACTGACACCACTCCTGATGCATCTTCACTAATTGTTGAATCATTTTTGCCTGATTGTATTAGCAATGCTGCTCGTCTGCTTGAAACTATTCTTCAAAATTCTGATACTTGCCGGATATTTGTTGAGAAGAAGGGAATTGAGTGTGTCCTGCAATTTTTCACTTTACCTCTCTTGCCTCATTCAGTTTCTATTGGTCAAAGCATAGCTGTTGCATTTAAGAACTTTTCCCCACAACATTCTGCTTCCCTTGCTCGTGCTGTGTGCTCTTTCCTTAAAGAACATCTTAAGTCAACAGAGGAAATTTTAACTTCATTTAGTGGGTCACAACTTGCTCAAGTGGAACTTTCTAAGAGAACGAAGATCTTGAGGTGCTTGTCTACTTTAGAAGGTATCCTGTCTCTTTCTAATTCTTTGTTAAAAGGGACGACGACCATAGTCTCGGAATTGGGGTCTGCAGATGCAGATGCTTTCAAGGATCTTGGAAAGGTTTACAGGGAAATTTTGTGGCAAGTATCTTTGTGTTGCGAGCTGAAGGTTGAGGAGAAGTCCAACATTGAAGCGGATTCTGAGAGTGCAGATGTGGGTCCATCTCATGTGCCTGGAAGGGAGAGTGATGATGATGCTAGTATTCCTTCTATTAGATACATGAATCCAGTTTCAGTCAGAACTAGTAATTCTCATTCACAGTGGGGAGTGGAACGTGATTTCATATCTGTGGTTCGATCAAGTGAGGGTTTCAATCGCCGCAGTCGACACAGTTTGGCTCGTCTTCGTGGTGGCAGGAGTGGAAGGCATCTGGAAGCTTTCCAAATTGATTCTGAAGCTGGAACAACTAGTGCAGAGACTTCTGTTCATGGAACAAAGAAGAAAAGTCCAGAAATGTTGGTTATGGATAATCTTAACAAACTTGCTTCAACCATGCGGTCTTTCTTCACAGCACTAGTGAAAAGTTTTACTTCACCAAATCGTCGAAGGACTGAAACTGGATCCTTGAATTCCGCCTCAAAGAGTATAGGAGCTGCACTTGCAAAAGTTTTTCTGGAGGCTTTGGGTTTCTCAGGGTACTCCAGCTCTACTGGTGCGGATATATCATTGTCAGTTAAATGCCGTTATCTTGGGAAGGTTGTGGATGATATGGTGGCCCTGACATATGATAGTAGGCGGCGCTCTTGTTATACTATCATGATTAATAATTTTTACGTCCACGGAACCTTCAAGGAACTTCTTACGACATTCGAAGCGACAAGTCAATTGCTGTGGACTGTTCCTTATGCTATTTCCACATCAAGTGATGATAAGAATGCTGAGGGGGGCAAACTGTCTCACAGCTCGTGGCTGCTTGATACATTGCAGAGCCATTGTCGTGAGCTTGAGTATTTTGTGAATTCTGGAATGCTGCTATCAACGACCTCCACAACTCAAGCTCAGCTACTTGTTCAGCCTGTTGCAACTGGTCTGTCTATTGGGTTATTTCCTGTTCCTAGGGATCCAGAAGCATTTGTCTGCATGTTGCAGTCTCAAGTTCTGGACGTGCTACTTCCTGTTTGGAACCATCCTATGTTTCCCAGTTGCAGTAGCAGTTTCATCACTTCAGTCATTTCTTTAATTACTCATATATACAATGGTGCAAGTGATGTGAAACAAAATCGCAATGGATTTTCTGGAACAACAAATCAACGCTTCATGCCTCCACCTCCTGATGAAGCTACCATTGCCACAATTGTCGAGATGGGTTTTTCAAGGGCAAGAGCTGAGGAAGCACTTAGACGAGTGGAAACAAATAGCGTTGAGATGGCAATGGAATGGTTATTTAGTCATGCTGAAGATCCTGTGCAGGAGGATGACGAGCTAGCTCGTGCACTGGCTTTATCTCTAGGAAGTTCAACAGAAACAACTAAAGTTGATGGTGCTGATAAGTCGGCTGATGTCTTGACAGAGGAGAGACAGGCAAAGCCACCTCCTGCTGATGACATCTTATCTGTGGCAATGAAATTGTTTCATGCTAGTGATTCCGTCGCATTCCCACTGACAGATTTGCTTGGGACCCTTTGCAGCAGGAATAAAGGTGAGGACCGTGCAAAAGTAATCTCTTATCTTGTGCAGCAGCTAAAACTTTGTCCACTTGACTTTTCGAAGGATGCATGTGCGTTGGGTATGATCTCCCACACAATAGCATTATTCCTCTCAGATGACGGAACCACTCGAGAAATTGCTGCACAAAATGGGATTGTGTTGATTGCAGTTGATATCTTGATGAATTTTTTGGCTGGGACTGAGGTTTCAAAAGAGTTTCCTGCCCCTAAATGCATCAGTGCTTTACTTCTTATCTTGGATAATTTGGTGCAGCCCAGACCGAAGATATATTCTGATGCTGATGAGGGAACGCTACCTGGGTCACTATCTGGTTCATCAGGTAATCAGACATCTCCTGGGGCTAAAGAAGAAAAAGCAATTCCTGCAGATGTAGATAAGGAAGAATCTGGTAATGATGGCTCTGCTTTTGAGAAAATTCTTGGAAAACCAACTGGTTATTTGACAATGCAGGAGAGCCATAGGGTACTTGAGATTGCTTGTGACTTGATAAAAAGACATGTACCCCCAATGGTTATGCAGGCTGTTCTTCAATTATGTGCTCGGTTGACAAAATCACATGCTTTGGCAGTTCAGTTTCTTGGAAGTGGTGGGTTGGTTTCTCTTTTTGGTCTTCCAAAAAATTGCTTCTTTCCTGGTTATGATACCTTAGCATCTGCTATTGTTCGACATCTTCTCGAGGATCCTCAGACTCTGCAAACAGCTATGGAATTGGAGATAAGGCAAACTCTGGCTGGAAGCAGGCATGCTGGGCGGGTGTCAACAAGGACATTTTTGACATCAATGGCACCTGTTATATCCAGAGATCCTGAGGTCTTCATGAGAGCAGTGGCTGCTGTATGTCAATTGGAGTCCACTGGAGGGAGAAACTATATTGTGCTATCTAAGGACAAAGACAAAGAAAAAGAGAAGTTAAAAGCGTCTGGTAGTGATGCTACGGCATCTGCAAATGAAAGTGTACGAATAACTGAAAGTAAGGCACCTGATGGTTCTAGCAAGTACTCCAAAGGCCACAAAAAGGTCTCACCAAATCTCACTCAAGTGATTGATTATCTTCTTGAAATTGTATCAATATATCCTGCATACAATGGAGAAGATGACAGTGCAGGCCAACCAAGTGCAATGGAGGTAGATGAACCAGCTAATAAAATGAAGGGTAAATCAAAGGTTGATGAAACAGTGAAGGTAGGATCAGACAGCCTATCAGGGAAATCTGAAGCCCTAGCTAAGGTGACATTTGTTCTCAAGCTACTGAGCGACATTATGCTTATGTATGTTCATGTTGTTGGAGTAATCTTAAGGCGGGATCTAGAAATGTGTCAGCAACGTGGTTCTAGTCATTTTGAATGTCCTGGACAGGGTGGCATAGTTCATCATATTTTGCATTACCTTGTTCCCCTCTCAATAGATAAATCTGCCGGCCCTGATGAATGGAGAGACAAGCTTTCTGAAAAGGCTTCATGGTTTTTGGTTGTATTAGCTGGTCGATCTAGTGAAGGGCGGAGGAGGGTGGTGAACGAGCTTGTTAAAGCCCTATCCTCATTTGTAAATGTTGAGAGCAATTCATCTAGTAGCAGTTTATTGCCTGATAAGAAAGTACTTGCTTTTGTTGATTTGGTATATTCCATTTTATCAAAGAATTCTTCTTCTGGCAACTTACCCGGTTCTGGTTGCTCACCTGACATTGCCAAAAGTATGATAGATGGAGGAATTGTGCATTGCCTGTCGGGTATTCTTCAGGTGATTGACTTGGACCATCCTGATGCTACAAAAGTTGTAAATCTCATACTCAAGTCGTTGGAAAGCCTGACCAGAGCAGCTAATACTAGTGAACAACTTTTCAGAGCTGATACACTGAGTAAGAAGAAAATAAACAATTCAAATGAAAGGTCTGATGCTCTGCTTGGTGGTGCTACAGCTTCCCAAGAATTACAATCTACTGAAAACAGAGGCAGTCATCATGGAATTACAGCTACTTCTGGTTCAGAAGCACAACCCCCAAATACCTCTCAAAATGAATGTGAACTGACTGCAAATCCAAATGACTCTGCTGAGCAAGAGATGAGAATTGAGGAGGATCCAACTACTGATACACCTGTGGATCTTGGGGTGGATTATATGCGTGAAGATATTGAAGAGAGTGGTGCCTTGCCCAACTCAGAACAAATTGAAATGGCTTTCCATGTAGAAAATAGAGTAGATGACGATATGAATGAAGAGGATGATATGGGTGATGATGGTGAGGATGATGACGATGGAGAGGATGAGGATGAAGATATAGCTGAGGATGGCACTGGTTTGATGTCCTTAGCTGACACAGATGTGGAGGACCATGATGATACTGGCTTGGGAGATGAATATAATGATGATATGGTTGATGAAGAGGATGATGATTTTCATGAAAACCGTGTCATTGAGGTAAGATGGAGGGAAGCCCTTGATGGGTTGGATCATTTGCAGGTACTTGGTCAACCAGGAACTGGTGGGGGCCTAATTGATGTCTCGGCCGAAGCTTTTGAAGGGGTGAATGTTGATGATTTCTTTGGAATCCGTAGATCTTTTGGATTTGAACGCAGACGCCAGGGTAATAGAACTTCCTATGAGCGACCAGGGATAGAAGGGAATGGTCTTCATCATCCTCTCCTTTTGAGGCCATCAAATTCTCCTGATTTAGTTTCAATATGGTCATCTGCTGGGAATTCGTCTAGGGATTCAGAAAGCCTTTCTGGTAACCTTGATGTAGCCCATTTTTATATGTTTGATTCTCCTGTCCTTCCTTATGACAATGTACCTACTAATCTGTTTGGTGATCGGCTGGGTGGTTCTGCACCATCTCAAATAGCTGATTTTTCTGTTGGGTTAGAGTCTTTGCGAGGTTCTGGTCGAAGAGGAGTACCTGTTGACGGCCGGTGGACTGATGATGGCCAACCCCAGGGTGGTGGTCAAGCTGCTGCAATTGCTCAGGCAGTGGAAGAGCAATTCATTTCTGTATTAAATACTAATGGTCCTGAAAATACTGTTGAAAGGCATTCACAGAATGTTGAGTTACCAGATAAGCAGGAAGGAGATCCTATTGGGGGCACTAATGAAGAACTGCCATTAGGTGTTGATGTCAGTGGTACTCAACTGAGTGAAGATCAGCGTACCAATAATGATCGTGAAGGAAATCAACCCACTGTTGTTGATGATCATGTAGAAGGCCAGCAAGCAATGGAAGGTATGGCAAATGAGATTGGTAATGATAGCATGGAAATGGGGGACGGAAATGTTATTGGCCCAGAGTCTTTGGAGACATCTTCTGGTTCTGCTGCTCAGGATGTTGCCCCCTTTGATGGGACTGCAGATGACCTTGTAAATTCTTGTGCTATGCCATCACAAGGGGAGGGTTCTGATAGATCATCTGGCCCTAATGGCCATTCTGATTTGGTCTCTGGACCGGAGATTCAAGCTTCTGCCGATCTCCATGCTGCTGCTTCAATTCCAGAAAGTGTTGATGTTGATATGAATGTCAGTGAAGCTGATAGAGATCAGAGTGGCCCACAGTTACCACCTCCTGATGTTAATCTAGAGGAGCCATCATCGCAGCAAAATATTCCTGTTGTACAAGATGCTGGCCAGACTGATGAAGGTGGGATGAATAATGATGCTTCTAATGCAAATGGTATAGATCCAACATTCTTGGAGGCATTGCCAGAAGATCTTCGTGCAGAGGTTCTTGCTTCGCAGCAGCAATCTCGATCCACTGCAACTCCTACTTATGCACCTCCAACTGTTGAAGATATTGATCCTGAGTTTTTGGCTGCTCTTCCTCCTGATATCCAAGCAGAAGTTCTTGCTCAACAACGAGCACAAAGAATTGCTAATCAGTCTGAAGGACAACCAGTTGACATGGACAATGCTTCCATTATTGCCACGTTTCCTGCAGATCTGCGTGAAGAGGTTGTGGTTTTTCTCCCTCTACTCTATTCTCTATAACTTGTATCTTAATTAACTTCATTATTTTTGTCTACCAGGTGCTGCTGACTTCATCAGAGGCACTATTATCAGCACTGCCATCTCCCTTACTTGCTGAAGCGCAAATGCTCCGAGACAGAGCAATGAGCCATTATCATGCTCGCAGCTTGTTTGGAGGTGGCCAAAGACTCAATGGTCGAGGAAATAGATTGGGTTTTGATAGGCAGACAGTGATGGATAGGGGCGTTGGTGTCACTTTAGGGCGAAGGACTTCATCTGTTGCAGAGAACCTGAAACTGAAAGAACTTGAAGGAGAACCACTCTTGGATGCTAATGGACTGAGAGCATTAATCCGTTTATTACGATTGGCACAGGTAGTCTAGAAAGTGTGCATTTAAGGGTATAGTAATTGATTGCATGCAAAATACTTGATCAGTGTTCATGTTTATTAAATCTCTTAAATGTAGAAGTATTAGGAACTAAATGCTGTTCTGCCCTTTGCTTTTAGCCTCTTGGGAAAGGTCTGTTGCAGCGACTTCTGTTGAACTTGTGCACCCATAATTATACAAGAGCCATTCTAGTTCGGCTTCTGCTTGATATGATCAACCCTGAGACTGTTGGTGCGGTTGCTGGGTTGACCTCAACTAATCCACATAGACTTTATGGATGTCAATCAGATGTTGTTTATGGGCGCTCTCAATTATGTGATGGTATTCATTTATTCTTCTTCCTACTGTAAGTATTTCCCTTGCAATAGAGATGTTAAAGTGGCTAGTTTTATTCAGGTGTACCTCCACTGGTCTTGCGAAGGGTACTTGAGATCCTGACATATCTGGCCACGAATCATTCTGGTGTTGCAAGCCTTCTGTTCCACTTTGAAGGCTCAAATATTCCTGAATTTATGCACACAAACAATGCAGGAGGTAAATACGATACAGGTAAGGACAGAATCACTGGTGGGCAGCATGATCATGGGCTTTCTGAGGGCTCACAGAAAGGAGATATTCCTTTGATATTGCTGCTTAAACTTTTGAGTCAACCACTTTTCTTGCGAAGTACTGCGCATCTTGAACAGGTAAGTGCTGTTTTCTCTCAACTATTTCTGTTAGAATAAAGTGATCTTGTAGGGTTTTCTTGATTGCTATATTTGTTTGGGTTGTTGGAAGGTCATGGGTCTGCTCCAAGTGGTTGTGAATGCTGCAGCATCCAAGGCTGATGTTCAGTCTAATGCTGAAGAAACGGCAGCTCAAATTGAAGCTCCATCTGGTATTGAAAATGCCAGTGACACTCAGAAAGATCCTACTGTATTGGAAGGAGAAACTACTCAACCTGATCAAAGTGCGGGTGGTTTGAAATCCAAATCAGATGTTAAGAGAAGTATCAGACCTTATGATATCTTCTTACTAATACCCCAATCGGATTTGCATAGTCTCTGTGGTCTTCTTGGACATGAGGGGTATTTTTCTTGAATCTTCACCATTCTCTATTTTCAATATTAGTAGTTTCTGAGTCATTGCTGTCCTAGGAAGAAATATAGTTTGTGGCTTGTCATTATTGACTATTCCTTTTAAATAATTTTCTTTATATCTTTTCCTTGTGCAATCTAAAGTGATGGTACAATGGAGAAATGATTCTATGTGTTCTTGTTGAATAGGCTTTCTGATAAAGTGTATGCACTTGCTGGAGATGTGCTGAGGAAGTTGGCCTCTGTTGCAGCTCCTCATCGCAAATTTTTTGTTTTGGAGCTTTCAGAGTTGGCCCAAAAGCTGAGCAGCTCAGCTGTCAATGAGCTTATAACTCTTAGGGATACACGCATGCTTGGTTTGAGTGCTGGGTCCATGGCCGGGGCAGCTGTGCTTCGTGTTCTGCAGATTCTCAGCTCACTTACATCTGTTGGCAGTGACAGTGATAAAGACAGATTGGATGATGAAGAACAGGAAGAGCATGCTACCATGTGTAAGCTAAATGCTGCATTGGAACCATTGTGGAAAGAACTGAGTCAATGCATTAGTACAATGGAGTCAGAACTGACTCAGAGCGCCTCTAATTCCTCAGCTAGCATTGGGGAGCAGATTCAGGGTTCATCTTCAGCATCCACCACCCTTCCTCCTGGAACACAAAGGCTCCTCCCCTTCATTGAGGGCTTTTTTGTTCTCTGTGAGAAACTACAGGCCAACAGTTTAATATATCAGCAGGATCAGTCCACTGTGACAGCAAGAGAAGTGAAAGAGTCTTCTGGTAGTTCAGTTCTCTCTTCTGTTAAAAGTGTTGATTCTAACAGAAGATTCGAGGGGTCTGTTACATTTGTAAGGTTTGCAGAGAAGCACCGCCGCCTCCTAAATGCTTTTGTAAGGCAAAATCCTGGTTTGTTGGAAAAATCACTCTCAATGATGTTGAAAGCTCCACGGCTGATTGATTTTGACAACAAAAGGGCTTACTTCAGGTCCAGAATTCGGCAACAACATGATCAACATCTGTCTGGTCCAATGAGAATCAGTGTTAGGAGGGCATATATTTTGGAGGATTCATATAACCAGCTTCGCATGCGACCAAGTCAAGAACTTAAGGGGCGGTTGAATGTGCATTTTCAAGGTGAAGAAGGCATTGATGCTGGTGGTTTGACTCGCGAATGGTACCAATTATTGTCGAGGGTCATATTTGACAAAGGAGCTTTACTTTTTACCACTGTTGGAAACAATGCAACATTTCAGCCAAATCCTAATTCTGTATATCAGACAGAACATCTTTCTTATTTCAGATTCATTGGCCGCGTGGTAATTGTCTGAAGGATCCTATTTTGAATTTCAAATATTTTGTTTTTTGTTATGTATTCCTAACTTTGTTGGACATTTCTCAATTGTAGGTTGCGAAGGCACTATTTGATAGTCAACTGCTTGATGTGTATTTTACTCGCTCTTTCTACAAGCATATCCTTGGTGTGAAGGTGACTTATCATGATATTGAAGCTGTTGATCCTGATTACTATAAAAATTTGAAGTGGATGCTGGAGGTGAGTTGGATTATGAGCTCATCCACTATATGTGTACTTTCACTTGTACCGAAGTTATGAACGAACTTCTGAACTATTTGTCTTTTCCATGTTCAGAATGATGTGAGTGACATACCCGATCTGACTTTCAGCATGGATGCAGATGAAGAAAAACACATTCTTTATGAGAAAACCGAGGTACCCAGAAGATTGTTTTCTTATTTTATACCACCACTCTTTTTAAATGAAAACAGAAGTATATTGAAGTTATAATACAAATGTTTTATTATTTCAATGAATTCAAATTTATCTTTAATTCTTTTGTATTTGGTTATAATGAAGGTTACTGACTTTGAGCTCAAACCTGGAGGAAGAAATATAAGAGTGACGGAAGAAACAAAGCATGAATATGTAGATCTGGTTGCAGATCACATTCTCACCAATGCTATCCGACCTCAGATAACTGCATTCCTTGAAGGTTTCAATGAATTAGTCCCAAAGGAGCTTGTATCTATTTTCAATGATAAAGAGCTTGAATTATTGATTAGCGGCCTTCCAGAAATTGACTGTAAGTTGGCATGCCTTCTCTCTCATCTAGCGTTTCTGAAGTCCTAAGGTCTGTGCAAGTTCTTATGGCCTTCTATTCCTTTGCAGTGGCTGATCTGAAGGCCAATGCTGAGTATACTGGCTACACTGCTGCATCTAACATAGTACAGTGGTTTTGGGAGGTGGTTGAGGGATTCAGCAAAGAAGACAGGGCAAGATTGCTCCAATTTGTTACTGGAACTTCAAAGGTAATTGATCTGAACCCCAAATATGTTATGGTAATATGGGCATAAGTACTGCCATGTATGTCATGACAAGCATGTGAAATTCCATTTATACTTCGCTGATTTATGATTCCTTCTGACAATAAATGTGGTCCTTCCCTAGATGGGCAATGCTATTTGGAGGGTAAGGGTCCTATGTGATGATAAATGAGGTCCTTCCCTAGTTGGACAATGCTATTTGGAGATTAGGCCCTATAGAGCATCATTCTTTCTTTGATTCGCTAATCCAATTGTCTTTTGTTTAGGTTCCTTTAGAAGGTTTTAAAGCACTGCAAGGCATATCTGGTCCACAAAAGTTTCAGATTCACAAGGCGTATGGAGCTCCGGAGAGACTTCCTTCAGCTCATACATGGTAAAGCCTTGTGCTGAGAATCTACCGTTTGCTAATGATGACCAAGATTAGATAAAGTCTGTTTCCTACCATCAACTCCTGTATATTAATTTGTTTCTTTTACCACCTCTCCAGCTTTAACCAATTGGACCTCCCAGAGTATTCTTCCAAGGAACAGCTTCAAGACCGTCTGCTGCTAGCAATTCATGAAGCTAGTGAAGGATTTGGATTTGGTTAAATCCAAACCATTCAATACGTCTCTGCATCTCACTGCTGCCGGACTTCCTGTAAAATATACAAGTAAGTTTTGCTGAAGCCACCTCTTCAATCACGACCAAGCAGCTCATCACATCAGTTCTATATATTATGAAATTAAGTCAATTCTTAAGTTCTTTCATTTTCCCAGGTATGATTAAAAAGACCGGCCTGGTCATAATTATATCCCCTCACCACATGTTTCAGAGGCCGCAACTCAGGCATTGGATTCTCCCGAGAGCTTTTTTCAGAGGTTGTAGAATGTTTGTTGCAGGTGGTATGATTTTAATTGCAGCAAATATCTGATCTGTTTTGGCTATATTGCTGCAAAGATGTGACTACTAAATTCTATGGTATCAAGGGAGGGAGGGGGGAGGAAATTAGGGGCAGATGGTTTTCAAGACTCGATTGTTTTAACCCTTGTGTACATACTTGTTTTTTTGTCTCTTTTTTTGGGTCCATCTTTTGGGGGATGAATCTATCTATCTGCTACTATCTACTGTCTAGTTTTGCCAATTGGCTTCTCAACAATTTCACATGGATATCTTGGCATTTAATAAAAATGTGATTTTGCTGGGGTTTCTCAATTGTTTATTTATTATTAGTTTTTAATATAAGTGAGTGCTATGTACTCCTTGCTTATTATTTTGTATGTCTATTTTAGAAGTTTTTCCTTTCAAATTATTTGTTTTTTCCAACGTTCCATTATATAAATTTCAAAATTTAATACATTCCAATTTTGCGCCTCACATTCTTAGTGAGGTGTCGACTGTCGATGAATGAAAAAAAAAAAACAGAAATTAATGATGAAAGTAAGTGAAGACGTCATTGCTTACACAAGAATACAAGATTGTGCTTGGAAATTGGAATATGGGAGTGGAGTATAGACTATAGTTTCTGTATTTGTTTATGGGTAATACTACCTCCGTTTCAAAATGTTTGCAACATTTCTCACTGGCACGTTTGCCGATACATAACTTTAACTATTAATATCATTAATTATCAATAGGTAAAAAATATATAAAGTTGATATTTTGAAAATACTCATTAAGACGAATCTAGCAAGACCCCACATGAATATTTTATTTTTAAAGTATAAGTTACAAATAATAGTCAAACTAAAATATGTGAATAGTGTTTACTATGCAAATGTTTCAATCTTTTTGAAACGGAGGAAGTATATGTTGGGAGGACTACAACACTACAACCTACAGCCTGTCTGTGACTGTCTATTCAAATAATGCCCTACAATGAGTCCTTTGATTATTCATTTATTCCATTCCCATTATCAATGACAATGTGCTAAATTCCCATCCCAACAATTTGGCAATTTGGGGCATAATAGTGTCTGTGTCACTTTTGAGTATTTTTATTATTGCAACAACAATAATGGGTGCACTTTTATTTCCACCCGCTTTGTACCCATTTGATGCGGACTTGCCTTGTGTAGTTGAACATATCTGCATTCTTAAGGTGGCTTTCTTTAGTAGTTTTGTTTTTAAATGGATTAATTGCATTTGTGGAAATGTATTCCTGTTCCAGACTTCCACTGCCATTTTTATGTATTGATAATAAATTAATAAATAAAGTACAATTGCAATGCTGTAAGCTGCTGCCTATCTGACGGCGTGTTTGGAGTTTGTTTACTACAATATACAAATTAAAATTTTAAGTCAAAATAAACAATGCCATCTATTGGCATCTGCCGTAAAGCTAATTTAGCGTCTGCGGTTCACCAACGGAAATAAAAAATTTATATACAGTTGATTGGTACCAAAGATATTTAAATTTGATTAGCAACATTGATTAACTTCTCAATTTTAAAGTGGAAGGTATGAATCTCATTTTCCTTCTCCCTTTGTAGTGTGAATAATTACTTTGAAGCATTATTACAATAA
>MAYD01760687.1:0-15867 GCA_001909325.1 Ruellia speciosa
TTCCCCCCCCCCCCCCCCCCCTCTCTCTTGACTCTTGCCCCATAACCCATCCCTTCACTGTACACACTTGGGTTTGGGTTATGGCGCAAGAGAGAGGTCCGCAATTCCCTGCATTTTGCTGCTTGTATTTGATCATCTATCTTTTTTTTATTTTAAAAAATCAATCCTTGAGAAGTGAAACTTTCATCTGCTACCATCCAGTGGGGATTGAGGTACCCTACAACCTCTTAACATGTGGATTGGAAATTTGAATTTCCATTAAGAAGGCTATTATTCACTCTCCCTTATGCTGTAGACATATTTAAGTATGATAAACAAGACGAACAATACAAAAAAACATTCAAATATGATTGTCTGGCATATCTTAAAAGATCTCTAAAAATTTAAAGATGCCACTGAGGTTAAAAGCAAATTAAAAATCCTCAAAGAAATAATGCTTGTTCATCTTTATTAGATAATCCCACTCCTGAATCTTTCCAACTTTCTGCATTTTCTAGTCATTTAACTAATGATTTTGGTGGAATTTCATTTGACACTAATAACATTGGGAATTCTTCTTATGAAAGGCTTCATGTGGCGAAAAAATCAAGGTTTAAAATAAAGAAGGAAGGATATTAATCGTATTTAAGATGTTATTGAAATGATGAGGACATTAATTGATAGATGGCGGACAATTTATTGAGTTCGAACAAAAATGAATTGCATTAGAGATTATGTGACAGTTCGTTTGTTTTACCAAGTCATTCAAGAAGAGATTATGTAAAGGAGATTCTCATATTATCAACCACCATATCCACGGTCTTCATCGGTTACTTTTAAACAATATCTTACAATATTTGTGGAGTGTAACCAACATACCTCCTCACTAAATTATTTTTCATTTAATTTTCCAATGCTTGAATTTTTTTATCCTTCCAAAATTTGTATTCATATTACAACTCTGTATGTTTCTTATTTTTATGCAATAAATTTATTATATGTTTGAAGATTTTTTATTTTGATTAATTTTTGCCACTTTTTAATAATTTATTTTTAGTATACAATTTAACAAAAATAAATTATACGTTCTCACTATAATTTTTATTTTGTAAATATACTTTTTGAAATAAAATAATGAATACATCATATGTAATAGAAAAAAAAAATGAAACTAAAATACAATTTAAAAAGAAAAATAAAAAACTATTAAAAAAATAAAAAAGGAGCCAACCCCAATTTTTGGGTTGGGCTACAGAAGCAACCAAGAAATTGTTCATCGATGTGGCCTACAAAAATATAAACCTGACTTGTTGTAACCTAAAGGAAATCAGCAGCAGCCAGCAGGGGAACTTGTAGTCTTGTCTCGTACCATAAAAGGGTTCTTCCCTTAACTTATCAATGCCCTGCCCTTTGTCTCCTTCTTTGAACCTTGTTAATGATGTAATTAAAGATACGAGTTGAGTGCCATTTGATAAGTAACTCAGAATAAAGGAAAGGAATATGGAAAAAATGATGAGAATTATCATGTTTGACTTGAATTATCATCCTTAAGACTACGGCATTTACTATATATCTTTTTCATTTTCATTTCTGGCCTAAGTATACTATCTCCATTATTCAAAACTTTTAACATATTCTTTTTTGAAAAGTTTCATAATATTTGCAACATTTTTTTTCTTTTTTGACAAATTTTTCATCTTTCAACATTAAAAATTAATACTATTTCCCTTTTTTTTAATTAATATAGTTTGACTTTTACATTGTTCACATACTCTAGTTTGACTATTATTAATAACTTATATTTAAGAAAAAATATAGTTATGTGAGGTTTTGTTAGATTAGTTTTAATTTATATTTTCAAAATATCAACGTTGTATATTTTTTATCTATCGATAATTAATGATATTAATGGTTGAAATTGTGCGTCACCAAACGCGCAAAGAGAAATGTCGCGGAGGTAGTATATTTTCTCTATACATTTACTAATAAAACAAAAAAAAAAACTTATTTCATCCAAACTTGACATTTTTTGTGGAAGGGAGAAAGTATCATTCTCGCCCAATTAATTTTTTCCTTGCCAAAATTTTTTCCAATCAAGCCATTGGTCTTTTCCTCTTTGACCCTTCTTACCTCACATGAAAACAGATGCAAGCTTTTTCATATACCGTTTCTTCCTCCATAGTCCCATGGCATGAATGAAACAACATTAAATGCAATACAAACGATTACCACATTTGATATGCTCAGTAGTTGATAGCCATTTGGTTGAAAAGCCAAGGGAGAGTTGACCCCTCCCTCATTTCCAGCACCTAAAAGTTTGGCTCATTTGACCCACAAGGCCACAATACATTCTAGGATGCTGAGTGCTGACCCCTCTGTTGGACTCATACTCATCACCTCTCACTGGATTATGGGTGAAACCCACTTGGTCAGCCTCAAATTTCCATGGACATATATATACAAGCAGAAAGCTTAAGAAGTAGGTTCATGAGTTGAAGCACTAGTTCGCTGCTGTGTAGTGTGCAACACACATTTGAATGCCAACCCTGACATGGGTGCGGGTGTGGGTGCTGCCGTAATATTGGGTTCAGCCGCAGATGCCATTACCTAAGCTCAATATACTTGCATTCCATTCTTCCTTGTATCCTGATTTTAAGATATAGCCAAATGTGACCTTGGCCAAGTAATTTAGCATACCCATAAAATACAGTTTTGCTGCTTTTTCCATCAACCAATCCTACTATGCAAAGAAACACAACCTCAACCTCGCGTCGTGGTTTCCAAGCTAAAGCTCACAAGCCTAAACCTAGCTTCAACCCAGCCAAACCAAGACGGGTGCAGGTATTTTTGCTCCATACTTTCTTTTACAAAGAATATTTTGCTCCCAGTAAAAAGCCCAAAAAAAGGGTCTAGTTTTTTATAAGGTGCTCAAGAAAATGAGTAGAATTATATGCAGCAATGTCTACATTTAACTTCAGCAATAATTATCAGTATCTATTAAAGTAAAACTAAAAAAATGAAAAAGAAAAGAAGGAACACAGTTCTGCAACAAGTCCTTATGCAGCACCACCACGACATTAAACTCTGGTCACTCCAAGCTTCCTCTCAAACAAACGGCGCAATATATAGACTTGCAAAAAGCTGGCTAAAACCAGAGCAGCTGATTCAAATATCGCTTTGTGAATTGCTCTGCTACTCATTTTCTCGTTCACTGAAATCAAATTAGATAATAATTACAAATGAAGATATCGAGTTTAGTGCAAACATAAGAGAGATGATAGTGTGCATTGTTGTGCATATAATGTATTGACAAGTATTGCATCAAATGCTACTAATTTTAGCTGTTTATAGCTTTCAATATAGACTAAAGAATGTTGAAGTGCCAGAAGAACAGTAAAAAGTAATAGAGCTGTCCAGATAGTGAAAGGCCCAAATACCTATTGCCTGGCGATCGGTTTGAGCCTCGAGCCAATGCTGGTCATATTGAATGTTATATAAAGCTTCCTCCAGCTTCCCGATATGCTCAAAAAGAGGTTTGAAATGCTCTGTATATTCCATCCAAAATGTCGAATAAGACATGGTGTGCAATTAATCTCGAAGGAAAATTAAAGAATAATGAGAAACAATCACCATCTTTAGCATGTTCATCATGGTAGTAGAAATGGCCAGCATGCACGTCAAAGTCTATAGTTTCATGATAGGGGGACTTATTAGTGAAACAAAACCGATAAACTCCTTGATGATAAGCCACAAACTCATGCTTGTCGCTTGTCTTGTCACGAACATCGTGCACTTGTTCACCATTTGGTCCCTTCACCTGATAATTTTTTCACATTATATAGATCACCTTTATTTCTTTTCTTGTAGAACACACTCAAATATAGACTTTGTAAATATGCTGCATTCATGCAAAAATGAAATCATACAACGAATTTCATTCTACAACTGTGCATTGAATTGGAATATGCTACTCAGGATATGTTCAGCTGCTACTTCAATTCAGAATGCTGTAGTAGTTTTGAGGCATATGCCACTTCGCCAACTGTTCCCACTTCCCATGAATATATAATCTTTACCCTTTTCCTTGTCCTCCAAAAATACAATTAAAATGTAACGTACCAAGTATTGATTAATTATAGTTATCAGGGCCATGCAATTTAAAATGTAGAAATATCTGATCTTCAACAAATTATCTCAAGACCTTAAAAAGCAATGAACCCATGAGAGAAATCTGATATGCACTCAGCTATTCAGGGACAAATTTGAACTCCACAGAATCACGAATGTATCTCCATCCTCCAGGCAGGCATCACAAAATTATTCCCACATTTTCTTAAATATAGAGGAGAAACACAAAGATTGGAGAGGGAGTGCGGGGGGAGGGGAGCAACAATAAAGTGAAAAGCATATATATGGGAGCAACTGATTGCAATATTATATCCCAACATCCCACTAAAAGAATTTCATTCGTACAAGGGAAGAAATGATAAGCTTCTTGTTTTTAACAAAATAGTAATGGAATCAAGGAATGAACAGATGGTCTTACCACAAGGTCAACGCCATCTGCACTGTAATGCCAAGAGCTCTCAGATTTGATCACCACAAAAGTTAAATGTACAGTTTGGCCATACTCCACTTTATGAGCTATGCACTCTTCTCTATCAATCACAAATCTAATGCCAAAAGCCCCTTCAAAACTGCCTATTACAACCAACAGTGCTACTACCATCACTGCTGAAAGAGCCATCTGGATACCAATTTCGAAATACCATTAGTTTGCTTGTGAAAAAAATCAGGAAAAACAGATGTGGGACACTTTCTCTTCAGCAAATTTAATAACATAGGCTCACATTATAAGGGGGTAATTATAATATAAAAGGCTAGTCCAATCTAGACTTAAGAAATTGCTAGGAAAAGAATTCAAATGTGACACAACCAATAACAATAGTTGACAAGTGATGCGATATAGGATGCAATAGGGTTCTGAAGCATGAATGACATACAAAAACTCCAGTTTTCTCATCTATTCCATGACCAGAACACATGAGGATGCAAGTAACACAGCAATTTTAAATCATAAGAGATATCTATTATCACCCTATTAATATCCAAGCCAGATCTGGTTTGCATGGGATTGCCTTTTATATCAACTCCTTTGATTTAATCACAAACAACTCTGGAATGAGGTTATGGAGCAAAAGAAGAGTTGAAAATGAAATTTTCATTTGCACTACTTCCTTCTTTTGAAAAGAAACTCTGTTTTTTTCAGGTTCCCGGAATCGAAATTTCCTAGGGGAGCATTATCAAAGATTCAAAACAACACAGAAATAGACATTTGCTAGCACCAACAAGATCGAGACAGATGATCAATATAGGTAACCAAAAGGCTACATGCTTAAAATGACTTTTTATTTTTTGTTCTACCTGTGCAACTAGATCAATTGTAGAAAACCACACCGTAGGCACGTACTAATCTCATCGGACTAAATCCCAAACCCTGATCAACTAAACTGCAGCCCATAAGCAAAAATTTTATGAAAACCCTTCAATTCATATCCATGTTTCCACCTCACCTCCCTTACGGAAATCCAGGTAAAAAGGTCAAACTTCCGACCCATAATTCTAGCAAAAAAACAAAAGAATTACATAAAGGATCTTTCTTCACAACCAAATTAATATCTTGTTTCAGCCAAACTCAACAAGATTTACCACGGGGGAAGGGAAATTCATACAAAGACCATCCTCGGGTGGCGCACGAAATGTTAATCGATCGAGATAACAAACCTAAACCCTTATTCAGTCAACCCAAAATCAGCCATTAACATTATTCGCCTCAATTAGATTTATTGAAATAAAAAGCACAAAAACATAAATCAAATTTTCAACGATGCACAAAAAGAAGGGGAAGATATTCAAAAGCCGAATCCCGCAATAAACACTATACATCGAGAAATAGCATAAAAACGAAGCCTACCACGTTACTAGTTAGGATCGGCAGTTCCGCGCAAGGTTGACGAGCGACGATTCGGCCGGAAAGAGGTCGGCGGTGTCCAAATTTATCGGTTTAGTTTATTGTGAAGTTACGAAATGTTTTTGTCATTTATGCCCTTGAATTGAAGTAGAGAGGATTTCCTCCGTGACATGTCTCCCCCTCAAGGAACCAATAAAAATATGACACGTGTATAGTTATTTTTTCAATTTTTATTTTAAAAATTTAAATAGTAAATACACATTATACTTCCTACGTTTTTATTTACTCGTTACACTTAACTTTTTAGAGGATCATTTTTTATAAAAACACCATTAGCCCCACAACATAATAACAACCACACCACACACACAAAAAGTCAAATAGTGGAGCTCATTCCAAAAATACTCTTCATTTCACCACAAAACTTACTAAATTAGGAAATTGTAACCACTAAAAAAACATCCAAAAAGAAATTATATTGAGTAATTGAAAATAGAAGAAGTATATCGCAATATGTAGGATTAAAATCGCTTTTAGTTGGGAAGTAACCCCTTCTCTAAAAAGATGATTGGGCATGTATTGCAACTCTTTTCTAGTCCAGAAGCCAATGCATAGTTTCAAGTGGTGGATGAGACAATCTGTTTTCAAATGGTTATCCATAGCCTCAACAGTCAACCATGCCCATGATTCGGCCCTCCGATCACCAAAATTTATTTAACATATTGTATGATTCTAGGGTACATCTTGAAAAATCAATATTAAAATTTTGACACTAACATAAGTGGTTTCTCTCATGCATGCCCCTGCAAGCCCTTTTGTCTAGCCAGATAAACGGCCCCGGCGAGACAACCATCAAGTGGATTCCCTGATGTCTAACGGCACGGCGGCGCCGTCTCCTGCTGGCAACCCACAACTTCGTACTTTCAAAGAATCCCTCTTTAACTCTAGTAATCCTAAATCGTCAATTTGTCATGGATTTACTCCCCTTATCAGTTGTTGCCGATGCACTCCCGTTTGATTTGGTTGGTGGTAGCTTTTCGAGACATATCCATGTTAGGATGGATAGTTGAAATTTCGGCGTTTTGTTTATTTGGCTTATTGCTCCTTCTCGTTCCAAAAAAATAAACCCTGGCTAACAATCTTCACAATACATGAAAAGTAAAGATTTCTTGAATAATTGATGTTAATATTTCCAATTTTATTGCAGAAAGTAAGAATGTTGAGTATTTTAGAACAAATGAAGTATTATTGATCAATTTTTTTTTATAGGAAAATGGTTGAAAGGAAATAAATTGAGAGATATTCGTGAAGGCAAACAAAAGCATGAGGTCGCAGATCGCAAAGGGCTGAGCAAGTGAAGAGAAGGTCACGCAAGAAAAATGCAGCACGTGCCAAGCATGTGAGAGATAGCTGCCATCCTTCTAGAAGCCGAGTTGTGCCTATTCCTCTGGATGCTAAGCTCGGGAGTTGGTAAGCTTCTTATTCATTTTTCATAGTTTACATAGGTGTTTAGAAGTTTAGTTGAGGCCAAATATTGTAATTCATTTCAAAGAGTTTAGATTTAATTCCAAGTTTCCAGTCATAGACTGTTGAGCAAAGTATTTTTTCACAGTTAATTTCATATTTTGTCATGAGTGAGTGAGTTAGGGTAAGGTATTGATTCTGAGATGTAAATTGGATCCTGGGTGAATTAATTACAGTTGAATTAAAGTTGTTCACTCGAAGTTGTTCTTAAATTGATTGCTAAACTTCATTGACCGTAGCAAGCCTTGAGATTTGATTAGTCCAACTACTTTTAATCTGGAATTAGTTTGAAGTTTCAACAGTTAAGGATCAATTACTTGATTCCAATGAAGTAATCAAAGCTTAAAGGATGAATTTTAGGAGACGAAGCTCAAAACCCAATATTATTATCAGATGTTGGTGTAGGGATGCTCAACAACTGGAAATAATCTGCCAATGTTAGTGATTTCAACTCAAGTAATTTGGTTCACTATTTATAGCTCTGTATGGATGGTTGAATTGTGAAGATCTAAAATAGAGGAATTTCAATAAGCTGCAGAGTATCGATTCCCTATCGTTTGTCATATTTGAATTACATTTCAATCATATTCAATTTGAATCAGAATCACCAACACAAACATAAATGAATTTTCACAACATCTTAAAACTTTGAATATCTTTAAACCTGCTCAATAAGAGCTTATTTCACTAATCCGTAAGGAGCTGAGGAGGAACCGACATATACTCATTTTAAACAGGAGTAAAGAATACTATTTCTAAACACCGCTTCCACTTTAACTACAATCTAAATTTGGAAGTCAAGCAATAGTGCATAAGTTCCTATTCACTCAATTGAGAAATAAAAACCAAGATCAGCTACTCAACAATATTCAGGTTGGGTGGTGGGTTTAAGATTTTGACATCCAAAAATTCAACATGGCATTTGGGCACCCAACACTCGACCCGAGGCCCACCCCTAATTGGACGAGACACTTCTATTTTACCCCATTTGATTTCTTTCTCTATTATCCAGATGCTAAATTACCAAATTACTAGCTCATAATTTATATAGACGAAGAATTAACAGTTGGGATTGTTGATGGTCCAAGAATTCCATAGACAAGCTACGATTTGTCAATGGCAGAAGAAGCGACTCGACATGAAAGATGAAGGTCACGACTATGATGAAGACAATGGTGGAGATAATGCCAATAGATTTGTCATGATGCTAAATTGAGCAACTAGGAGGGCTTTTTTTCAATGATGCAACTAGGTTTTTTCTAATTTTTTCTAATGATGCTAGATTTGTCATCGCACTTTTATTTGCCAAATACCACATTAGTCCGATTTTGTAATATTTACTTCCTCTGGTCTTTGTTTTTTATGTTTGTTGCTCTTTAACTTTTAACACTATTTACATATTAAAAGTTTGACTATCATTAATGACTTATATTAAAAATATATATAATCATGCGGGGTATTTTCAAAATATTAATTTTATATATTTTTTACCTATTGATAATTAACGATATTAATAGTTAAAGTTATGTATCGATAAATGTGCCAATGAGAAATATTACAAAATTTTTAAAACATAATGTAATTTTCAACATCATTTGTGAATTCCAAACTATGATCCACACAGTATTGCATACTATAAGCAAAATTGGGGCCCAATACTTGTAAAAAAACTGCACATGCTCGAGCATTTTCAATAATATGACTTGGATATTTCTAAAAACCACTAAAATGGTTCATCAGTTTATTTGTGAAGAAATAAAAAATTTTGAAACGCAGGCTACCTAAAGCTCAACAATTACAGACAACCACCACATTGAAAGTATATTACAGCCACTCAAACCATGAACAACATCAATTTCAACATCTATGATATAGGCATTGATACTTCAAACAAAGGCGCTATTAACCAAACCCAAGCATTTAGATGATAAAAGGGCTGCATAACATTGGGATAAAATCCACATGTTACAACATAGAGCTAGTAAATGTACTTTTTATGAGAGTAAATCAGATATAGCAATAAAAATGTGCACCAGATAGGAAATCATTTTAATATGGTACCTACATCATGAGACTTACCATGTTAGTTAAGAGGTAATAAATTCACAACTTACAACTTGATTCCACCATACTAGTGATATTATAATTTGTAACATAGACAACCCATTGTTTTATAATAACAAGTCAGCAGCATGAAAGCATAATTATCACACTATAAGACTATATTACAACCAAATACACTGAGGTGGTTCTTTTAGACATTTCTACAACCTAACGTGCATTTTATTTCATTCCAACAAAAATATCTGATTTTTATTCACAAATACCCCGCTATAACAATCAACACATATTACATGATTATGTAGGGTGAGAATGATCTGTTTAATTAAAACAAAAAAGTAAAGAAAAACTTGGGATACCGCGAATGGTATTCGAAGAGGGAGATTCAATGGACTTAATTGGGAGGAAGCGTGATTGGGAGAGAAAAATTGAGAGAACCCTGGGAGGAGACTTGGGAGAGAAGAATGAGAATGATGGTTGGGAAAAGATTGTGACGATTTGGTTTCTAAGGTTTGTTAATGTGCTATTTTTATTTAATTTTTTTCATGTTTCAACGGCTTGGTGACTCAGCTGATTGAATGGGGATATGACAAATAAAAATGGACACGAGGATGTATTTGATAGAGGGGGCATGGGGATATAGGGAAGTTTGGTACTGAAGATCTGAAGCTTGTAAAAATATGACAAATACAGATATGTGTACAATCAAAATATATATGCGATTCGAACCCTTAAAAATTAAAAGTTTAAATTAGACATTGTTTAAAATAATTTCTTTGTTCTATATGCTTCATTTTAAATGTATCACAACATTTTAAAATGAGATTTTTTAAAATTTTTATTAATGATAAAAAAAGAAAATAATCAACATTTAAAAGATAGAATTTTAAAATTTTTATTCATGATTAGAGAAAAAAGTTATAAAAAAATATTGAGTGTTTATTATAACATACATAAAAATTAAAAAAAAGAAGTAAATATTGTGGAAGAGAAACCATGTAATAAATTCACAATGAGGGTGAGATAATGACAGCAGCGACAGTACAGTAGTGGAAAGTGGAAACCTGTCCAAATTTGTTTTCTTTTAAAATTTCAACCCCTCAATAAAGTTAGGCTTTCGCCTGTGCACTTTTGTGACGCCATCCCTGTGGGCTATTCGGCTGCCCCCTCCACTGCTGCGCTGATAACTCATTTGCTCCCAGCCCTTTTTCTTTCTTTATCACCTCATCAACCCCAATTTTAGTAGTACATTTTCACCACCCTGTCCTATCTTCCTATCTGGCTATCTTTCAATTCCCTCCTCATTCCTCATTTCACACTTGTCATTTCTCACCGCCATGAAATCTTTCCGCCCATTCCTCCCCAGTTTTCTTGTATTATCATTTGTCCCTCCAAACAGCGTTAACCTTTTCTCGCCACCTTGTCTTTAATTATTAATTTAATCTAATTTACGCGGTCTCGGACGTTTGTCGGTGAACGGTAGCCCTTTCTGCTGGGTCTTCAGATTGTGATCAAGATTTGTCTTTTTCGGATACTGTTGAAAATTTGCTCATCCTAGTTTTCACTGCACATTTGACGATTTTACTGCCGTGGAGTGGAATGGAATGGAATGGAAACATCCCTTTTTTGGGATTGAGGGCTTTGCTGATTTCCACCTTTTTGTCTGCTTGCTTCCTCTCTCATATCATTAGGGTTTTGGAGTGAGTCATTATTACCCTCTGTTGCCCCTCCCCTACTCACTTCCTTTCATTCTTGTTTCTATTTATGCTAGTATTTTAAATTTTAATTCTACCCTATTTATCTTTTCATCTGCAGTATTTTTTGGCAATGTGTGAACTCTGGCTAGACTGACAATATTCCAGTGAGAAAGAAGCTCAAGATCCAAATTTTTGCATCAGGGGTATGACTGTAGTATCTGCTTCTTAGGATTCAACTTTTGTATTGTAATGAGAGATGTGGAGACATCTCCAATTTAATCTTGTTAAGTACAGTTGGATGACATTCATGATGCCTTCCATTTGTAGCTTGATTGAGCATCGAATCAGTAGTTATGCACTTTGGAGGTCGACATTATTGTTTAGTTCGTGATGTATCATTTTTTCTGTTGAAGGTGTCATTGTTTCTGCTTTGTTATGTACAAATGTGCATGTGATTATTCATACAATTGCTGTGTTCCAGAAATTGATTTGATGGACACGAGCTAACTTCACAATCTCTGAGCTAAATTTCTTCTGGTGATTGTTGGATCTTGTGCTTGATACATATCTGTTCCTTTAATGTGATGGCCAAAGTCTTTCTCATTGAGGATTTTGTCTTGTGATGCTAAAACTATTATTGGAACACCAAAGCTGTGTTGGCTCTTTTTTGTCTGGAAGATGCACCTTCGAAAGCTTATTCTGTTTTATCATCTCTGTATTACCAAATTCTTCTGCTTTCTCTGATGGCGGATAAGGGTAGATGCATTTGGTTTTAATGCTGGGCGATTTATGTAGAAGAATTTTGGTTAGACTCTTGGTTGTTATGTTCATTCAAATCAATGCCTTGAAATTTAGTCATGCAAGGCCTATTGAGTTTTGGCAAAAGGTTTTCGAAATCAAGCATTGTCATACCAATTGCTTTTTCATATAGAACCTATTCTGATTTACTAGGAGAAGCCATTTGCTGATGTACACTCTCCGGTGGACAAGATGTTGCCATTTTATTTTAGCATAAATTATCTTTGGTTGTTCTTTTTCAGGTAAGAACTTGAGAAGTGAGGGATTATGGTGGCGAAAGATTATCAGAAAAACAAAGGATCGACCAAAGTTGAGGTGGGGGAAATTGACACCAGCGCACCGTTTCAATCTGTCAAAGATGCTGTTAACTTATTCGGCGAAGGTGCCTTTTCAGGGGAGAAGCCTGCCATTAAGAAGTCCAAATCGCAATCTGCAGAGGTAATGTTGATTCTATGTTTCTGTTGATCAGGTGATGTGGATTGATTTGTGTTCATTATGCAATTTACGTATGACAAGACTTTGTTATTAAGTAGTAAAATGCTGTGAGACGTGAGTATATATATTTTTATTTTCCATGAAATTTGGATTTTCAGATTAGCCATTGAGTTTGCAGTAGGTTTTGTTGTTATGCTCGAGATATATGGAGGCTTTAATTGCTGTTATATTGTTCTGTATTTTATCATTCTCATATATTCACTCCTCGTGAAATTTTGGTCATATGCTAGTCGGTCATGGCTGCACTTCATGATGCAAACAGTGGGATTGGAACATCTGGCGTTCATTTAATTGTACGTCGAATGAATAGGCGCGACAGTTAATTTATTTTTGTTAGTTCTGTCATGAAAGACCACCCAGACTGGTTTACTTTTGCCATAAATTATAATAAATAGGTTCATTGCCATTTGCTGCGACCTCTCTTCGATAATGCTGTACTTTTGCTTCCGGTTTTTGTGTTTTCTTCCTTGCAGAGAGTACTGGCGAAAGAAACTCAGTTTCATTTGGCTCAGAAAGAGTTGAATAAGTTGAAAGAACGGCTGAAAAATGCTGAGACCACTAAAGCCCAGGCTGTTTCAGAACTCGAAAAAGCTAAACAGATAATTGGGGATCTCAACGAGAAGCTGAAAAGTATTAATGAATCCAAGGACTCAGCAATTAGGGCCTCTGAAATCACTAGGAATCAGGCTAAGCAAATTTCTGAAGGTAGCAGTGTGAATTCGATTGGGACTAATGAATCTTCGAGTAAGGATCTTGAAACTCCAAAAGTTCAGTGGATGGCAGCAGTAACTCAGCTCGATGTGGCCAAGCAGGAGCTCCAGAAAATTCTTCAAGAAAATAATGCGTCTGTGGAAGCAAAAGAGATGGCTGCAAAGCAAGCAGCTGAAGCTGAGACTGCCTCTGAAGCCTACCTGGGAAGAATGGATGAGTTATTGACGGAAATAGCTTCAGTTCGGGACTCTATCCAGCAAGTTAATCTTGGAACTGCACGGGTCATGCAAGAGGAGACGAGGATTTATGCTGACAAGGACAAACAGAAGCAATTACATAAGGTGAGACTCGAGGAATCAGCAAGAAGGTTGCTTGATTTGAAGAAAGAAATTGATCCTGAACTCACCAAGAATCTGGAGACTCAACTGTGTGAAACCCTATCTGAAATTGACGTCTTATGCAATGAGAGGGACAGTACGAGAGCTATCAATCTTGATTCTGTTAAGACTGTTACCATGGAGTTGGGTGGTGCTAAAGAATCGCTGAATAAAACGGCAGAAGAAGAAAGATCGCTGAAATGTCTGGTGGAGACCCTTAAGTTAGAACTGGAAAACCTTACGAAGGAGCATGCTGAAGTAAAGGAGAAGGAAGCAGAAACTGAAACAATCGCGAATAATCTACAGCTGGAGCTGCAGAAGGCAAAGTCGCAGCTTGTAGAAGCACTTGCTGAGGAAGGCAAAATTGGGGGTGCTTCCGATGACATGATTGCTTCAATCCACCAGCTTGTTTCAGAAAATGGAGCCACGAAGCTTGAAGCTCAAGAGATGAAGCAGAAAACTGAAGAGCTTGAAAGAGAAGGTGAAGCTGTAAGAATTGAACTGGAAGAAGCAGAAAGGAAACTAAGAGTCGCGATGGATGAAGCTGAAGAAGCCAAGGCAGCTGAGACTAGAACCCTTGATCAAATAAAGATGCTGTCAGAGAAAACCTATGCTGCCCGTTCTTCGACTTCAGAGCCTGGGGCCCAGATTACAATATCAAGAGGCGAGTTTGAGTCCCTGATCCGAAAGGTTGAAGAGTTTGAAAAGTTAGCTGATATGAAAGTTGCAGCTGCAATGGCTCAGGCAGAAGCAGTGAAAGCCAGCGAAAACGAGGCGCTAAAGAGATTGGAGGCCACTTGGAAGGAGATTGATGATGTGAAAGCAGCGACCGAAGAGACTTTAAAAAAAGTGGAGATGGCCAAGGCAGCCAAAAGGGCAGTTGAGGGGGAACTCCAAAGAAGGCGCGAACAGGAGCAGAAGAAGGCAACAGAAGCAGTATCTCTAATTCTTACTGAAACAGAGACAGAGAAGCCTTTCGAATCATCTCCCAGTACATACCACTTCCAGAGACGAGGGCCTCGCGAGAAAGTAATGGAAGCAAGAAAGCTACAAAAGTCGAATACATCTGTTGCCAAGAAAACTCTAATGCCCAGTCTGACCGGCGTGTTTCTTAAGAAGAAAAACATGGTCGATGGCAGTTCGCCTTCTTATACACGCAGCGGGAAGCAGCCTGTTTGGTGAGTGCTAAGTTGTGGCCATCGAATTCTTGTTTATTATCACCAAGGTTTGTTTTTGGCTGTGTGTATATTAGAGACATGGATTGTCCAGCCCCTCTGCTTTTCCCACTGTCTGGTAGTGTGATGTTTGTGTAAGTTGAATAAGAGCCATTGTTGTTCTTTGGACATGTCTAAATATATTTCACTGAATGATCCATCCACCGATGGACTAGTCTACATCTAACTGTTCGGTTCTGGTGGGGTGTTGACGCCATATGTTGATAAATGGAAGTGTAATTCAGCGCATTTTTAGAGTTTGTCTAGATTTCAACAATAAAATATGTGAATTCAACAATGAATTTGAATGCATCTAGTGATAGGTTTGATAATTGTAAGTGATGAGTTGGGGTATATTTAGAGATTGTTGAATGGAATTGAACAATGCAGTAAAATAATCAAGCGATTGGTGACTTGATTATAGTGACAATTTCATTGTAGAATTTATACAGAACTTGTTGCTTTGCACCCACGGCCTACCCACCGCCAATGGAAACCTCACTTCATTCCATTATATTTTTTGAGATTTTTTGATCCTTGTTTTGTTTATTTTTATTAGTGAAATTATCTATTTTTTTAAATCCCATTCTCTTATCTCCAAATCCCCCATTTTTTAAATAATAATCATTTACTAAAATATATTTATTAATTAATATATATATATATATATATATAACTTTGCATAGCTCGGGTATAAACTAGTAATTAGAATTCGTATGAGGGACGGATTAGGCCGACGGGGAAGATGAGGGACGGGACATGGGGGATCTGCGCAATCAGAGGCAAATTTTGCAGGGAGAGTAAAAATAGCAACAAGAATCTCACCCCGATACTGACCCAGCAAAGACAAAACGACAAGAGGACTGTGGGCCCTGAGTTGAGAGGCCAAGCTGGGCCATTACAGGAAGGGGACTACGTACCTCTCCCGTAGGTCGAATGAGTTTCACATAGTGAAACGCTTCGTACCTATATAGTTCAACTCATTTATAGTTAGTGAATAATTAAGTATAGTAAGTATAGTTAGTGATGCTGCTGATCCC
>MAYD01760689.1:0-11650 GCA_001909325.1 Ruellia speciosa
AAATTGTAATTTTTTTTAATTTTTTTACATAATCATTAATCACCGTAGCACTTGGAGCAAAACTGGGAACTGGCCTACTTTTTGTATTGGAATACCATTTAAAATGTTGTTTGTCACATTTACTCTAGGGCTTAGAGAACAAGATCCTCCCACTTTGAGCATTTTTTCATTTTGCAATCCAACCTTAAAGTTTTTAAGATTTGCCCTATAACCTTTGCAATTTAGTATAAAGGACCACTAACATTGACTAAATTTTGTTAATTTTTATTTGGAGAAAAATGCCACGAAGAGGTTAAAGGCTTTGGAATAACGAAATCTCCCATGAATAGTCACCCAAAGATGAGGTCATAGAAATTGCAGGAGATTTGGAATTAAACAAATTGTACCTGAATTCACCAAATTTGAAAAGAGATCTGCCGAACTCCCATCAACAACGAAAGAAACCTCTTCGGTGGGTAACGCACATAATGGAACATAGAAGATGACGACGGCCAAGGAGGAGAATTATGAGGGATATGTCATTCTAATTGTGAAAGCAAATCAAATGTCGTAAAGATAAAGTGATTTTACTAATTTACCCATAGTACAAACAATCCTCAAATCATAGCCATTTATTTAATTTTGATCCTACGGTTCATAAAGAAAACTACACCTGGGGTGAGATTGAGTAGTGGCATAGGAGCTGCTTGCCCAAACAACAATTAATTGGTAATGGGGCAGTATATTTTAGCATAAATATAATTTGCCTTTTTAAAAATACTACTAACAAAAACACTAAAAATATACAACTCGCAATCACCAGTTCACTAATTTTAGATGTTTAGATGGTTAACATTGACTCAACCGCTCACTAATTTTGAAGCAATTAATCCAGCCAGCGGCCAGCCTCATCCGGTTTTAGTAACCCAATCCTCCTTAAGAATCTTGAATAAGGAATGCAAACTCCACCAGATTGAAGTAATCCTTCAATTTGTCAGCTATTATGTCAGAAATAAGGGCGAAGACCATATGGATACAAACAGGTATTACCATGGTGTCTTTGCTGTGCTTTACCAATTTCAATAACTCGAAATCATCAAATGAGACTTGAGTTTTTCTACCAACAAGTAAAGTCAAAATGTCCACCTTGCTAACAAAACACAAATTAGTGGAGATAAAAATCAATTATTTTATCAACAACCACTACTAAATTCAACCCATTGAACAAAACCAAATCACTAAAGCCATCACTCATAACAATCCAATCAATCGCGCTTTTATACCATCTTTCAAAATAAACAAGTAACAAACATTTTTATTCCGACCAGAACAAGTGCTAAAATCATTTCCAGGCAATCCTCGTTAACTTTTACCAAGACCCAAGAAGATGGATCCTAAGGTATCAAGCGGCAATCTGTAGAGTGTATGTAGATTCCAACCTTGGATTTAAAGGTATTGCAGACGAGCATGATTGGAGCTTGCGTTTTGGTTGTTTTTGCAGCTCAAAAGCTTTTCTTCTGCAGAACCATACACTCGATATTCAAGACCGGAGAGTTGGGATTTTGAGTGAACTGAGTCTCGAGCCACAAACCAGGTCAGGGAACAAATCAACAGAGAAATGAAAAGGCAGCAGAATCTTTAGGTGTCCAGATAATACTCAGCTGCTGTGTGCACATCTTATACTGTACGGAGGAATCCACGAACCTCGATGAGGAAGTTGTGCAGGTTTTTCCTGAATCTCTGGTAATTCAGGCGGTCCAGATTGGAAGAAAGGTTGTTTGAGGTTATAAGAGACTGGAGAGCATTTGTTAACCGGGATCTGAATGCTTCATTCAACTGCCGTCCTATCAACTCATTTGCTAAGTTCTGCAAGAAACGTTTATGTACTATGAAAAAAAAAGCACCACTCATATGCCAAAGTCTACAGGAGAAGTTTATGTCAGAATAATGAAAAACCGAGCAACAGATCGATACAGGATAAATATAGGTAATCTGTGTTGCGCAGAAAAGTTGACAATTCGAATTATTTGAGATGGTGTGTATGAAAGGTTTGCAACACTTTTCATTAGGAAAAAGATTCCCAGTGCGTCATTAACAGGGTAGCGCTCAAAATAGGAGCAACATGTTCGAGTCAGATTCTTTTGTCATTTATGTTTGGTCATTGGTGCCTAAACTAAGGAAACACCTGATACTAAAACCTACCTGATAGGCACTCTGTTCACAGAGCATCAGTGGAAGGAGTGCATCCGCTGCAGAGGCAACTAGATCCACGCTGCAACAAAGCAATACGAACATTAAGAGAGGGAGGGAGGGGGGACAGTGAAAAAGAGAGATTCTGTGAACACTAATATAGGAGTCCTTCAGCAAATAGGCATTTTCATGCAGGGTGTCTCCAGTGCTAAGTGCTTGGTTCATTTTTTATTTGCAGACTCACCTATAATCTTCGAAAAGAAGAAGCTGCAGCAATGAATGTAGGAATCGACAAAGAATGCCTTCATGAATTCTTCCGTCAGGATTCTTGTAACTCGCAGCATGTGATCCCAAACCAACTTTACCAGCACTCACCTCTTTATAATGGAAGGATGCAAGTGCTTTTATGGCTTGTAGACACAAATCAACAACCTCGATGTCCTAATCACAAGCAAAGGAGATCTATCAGAAACTTGTAATTATAGTCTACTAAAGTAACTTCGTGAACAACAGCAATGTAATTGGACTAATGAAACAAATATGCTTTCACGACAAGTCTGTCAACATCAATATTAAAGAATTTTGGGCAATCATCTACCTGATGATGAAGACCAAAATCAAGTGTTCCAAGTATGTGACCGAACGCTTCAATGTTCAACTGAGAGATTATTTCTGGATAAACCTCCAGCATATGTGACAGCAGAGAGAAATACTGCCAAACCAGAAGTTTTATTAGTTTCCACAAAAATTTAAGCATACTTTAATCTCACAGAAAATGGAACGCACACTATGACAAAGTTTAGGGTACTTCAGCAGATCCAAAGTAATCAATGGAGTGACTATGTGAAGACCTGTATATACCACCTGCAAGGGAAATGATCACAGGAGAACTGGACAACTATAAAATTCATTTATAGAAGTATAAGAAGGGTAGTCTATTAAAAGTCTTGTATGCAGATACCTGAGAAATTTTTGTACCATATGACTCAACGGGTTCAGAGGAAAAGTCAACCTGTGCAACGATCTTTATTTCAGCATATACAAGAGTCATGGAAAAGATAAGGTACAGCAATTTTATGAATTCAAGATAATAATTCAATCAATAACTATCCCATGAAAAGTGTAGATCAACTTCAATGTTACTTCCATCACATGGGAAGAGGAAGGAGAAATAATTGCACCAATTGAATAATTAAGTTAAAAGAGTTACCAGATCTTTTGAACATAAACTTGAAAGAAGTTGTAGAAGTGCCCGCAAATCCTTATATTTCTCTGCATCTGCTTCAGCATGTAAAGTGCTTGACAGGCTAAGTGAAATCTGAGGAAGCAGTAAATTGGGATCAATTTAAGGTGATCATGGAATCAGAGTCACAATATTATAATCTTGTACTCTTCATTTTAGGAAACAATATTTCACTAGAAAACAAAATCAAACCAGAAGTGTCATTGACCTTTTCAACCACATGACAAACCTAGTTGCAGTATTATCTGTTTGATGTCATCCATTTTCTCGATATTACACTTTCTTTGAGGGGACTTTTCTATGAATGAACTCTTATCTAACTCTAAGAAGACTTAATGTTGCACGCATTTGCTGATGACGTTCTCTCTCACAGATTCTAGATATTAGTTTGAGATCAAACTGATTTCATTTCACAGTAGTACATAAATCTTCCTTGAATGATTATTGACAGATTAGTGAAGTTTCAAACTATTCTATCAAAAATAGCTAGGAAATGCTAGATTAATTTGTTTAGAATTTAAGACCCGTGAGAACACATTTTCACCACCAAAGATTAAATTACTCTATATACATCACATTTAGCTTACCAATAGTGTCAGTTCAAAAGCATTTCATCTCCTTGGCACTCTGTATTATGATATACAGTTCAAATAAAAGCTTAAGCTGTTCTGCATCTGAGCTATCATGTATGCATGGTGGGTTTTGCTGTGTGTGTGCACCTATCAATAAAATACTAAGACATAGAAACTTTATTTCATATCCCAAACATAAGCTAAACCTACATCTTGTTAACTTCTTTTCTTTAATTAATTAGAAGTGAACAACAAATGTCGGAAATAAATATGATGCTGAAACATTTACCTTGCCAATATTCTGGGATGAGTAAAGTTGAAGCAAATGCAAACAGAAATCAACAACACCAGCTGTTTCTTGAGCCTCTAAGTAGATAATTTGGCCCTCCACCCAACTGGTGACAAATTTGAGAAGAAGATACACAACTACAGACTAGAATCATAGAAAATAGGATGAGGAGTTCATCAGTATTACAGTAAAAAATTTAGGTACTCATAAACAAATGCATATGAAATTTCACAATATCAGCAAAAGAATAAGCTCTATGCCTTGCTGACCAAAGTTCACTCAAACATTATTTTTTTTAACAGGGAAATATATTTGTACTTTTTCTTGAAAATATGTCAAGTACTTGGTGTTGTTAACAACTTAACATCAAATGCTCCATAGCATAATACATCCACATGTAATGTGCAATTCAGTATTGCATTCTTAGAGTCCTTGGCTACACCAAAACCAAGAAGACCCAACAAGCATACTGATGTATCTCAGCAACTACGAGTTTAAGCTCGAAGAAGAAAACAATACAATTAAAACTCCCAAAATATCTATCCAATATGTGCTTTCTTATAGTGAATTATTATTCTATGCTATTGTTGTTGGTGTTATTCAATACGTCTGAGTCATATGATTGTTCACAGTGCATCCAATTACCTGAGTGTTCCATTGATATTTTTCCTTGTAATTTCCATTAATAATATAGAGATTTGCATAGATGCAACCTATGCTCATATAGCCAGTCACTACAGGATTTTTTAAGAGTCAAATACAGACAGACAATTTATAATTCATACCTCATCTTTGTATGCTTGAAGTAATATCAACACAGGGCTCATCATTGAGAATCCCATCTGATAAATTGCCTTCTGCGTACGAGGTTCTGAGCCTCTGGCAACTCCACGAAGTCTCTCCAATAAGCAAGTAACCTGGCATGCATGATCATGATGACATCAACTATACTTTTCACTCTCAATATACTAATACAATTAGCGCATAGTGAACAAACTTTACCCACAAAATGATATCAGGTTGTTGAGCAATAGCTTTGAGATTAATCTTGCTTGATAGTTCCATCAAATAGGTCGTCATATGGCTTGTCAAACTTTTTATATACCTATAAAAAAATTAAAATGACATCATATGAAATTACCACAATATGCTGAAGATGATGGGAAAAATTTAACAGTCTCAACTCACTGAAATGATTCTTCAGAAGCTTTAATCCCAGAAGCTGACACAGTAAGTGTCTGAGCCAGTGAACGCTGAAATATACACATACACATGTATAAATATGTCACTCACACACACATATTTCGCCTCCTCCGAATCCTTAATTTAATCTCCTAAGAGGAATGATAACGCTAACACCAACAACAATAATAATAGGATTCAATACCTGGTGACCAGCATATAATGAGAACAACACTCTTTCATTAGCAAAGACATTTGCTAAGTCACGCCAAGAGTCCTGCATAAATAATACTCGATATTTCAAAGGCCATATGAACGTTCTTACTGTAAACAATATCTGCAGTTAATTAAGTGAATAAAAATAAAAGGCAGACAATATGTCAACTCAGATATCATCGTATTAAGGCCTACCTATTATAACGGTGAAATTAGTTTGGATTGTGATGACTGAAGAGTTTAAGCGGAAGGTAGCAACTACGCATGTATTTTCACTGAGTGGCTCCATGACCAGATGAATTGTAGTGAATCTCTTTTGTATGTACACACATTTGTAGTGAATTTCTTTTCCACATTTCATCAGGTCATGGGAGCTACTCTTAGTGATACGTGCATATTTTATGTATTAGGAAAGAAGACCAATAGATAAGCATGAGAAATTGCAATGAAGAGAAACAAAAGAAAGGTAAAATAAATAATTGTTTGCCAGATCCCTAATTAAAATGACAGGAAACATATTCCCACTTCCTCCATAGTTCAAATAAAAAACATAAATTCCCAAAGTTTCAGCCAATGTACATGGACGATCTAAGTAAATTCCTGCATGAGGTTTCACTTGTTTAAAGCTGAGCTGAGCCAAAGGAGCAAAACCACATAGCACATGATCTAAGACAACAATACATGAAATGCCAAACAAAAACAAAAACATTGAAGTGACATTTAATCATGCAATAGAGATGCTACTTACCAAGGTAATAAGGTGAGAAATAACATTTTTTCGTCTAACAAGTCCATGAAGCAACTGGTAGCATGTGAGTGCCTGCAATGGAACACATTATGAAGAGTTGAAGACATAATGCGTTGCTGCGTACAAGAAGAAATATATACTAGACACTGCATAAGATTGAAATCAGGACTAGCTCAAAAAACCTCTGTATAAAAACATTCATGACTACTTATCATGGTCACATTTCATTCAGACAAATATAATTGTAGGTTGGCATCAACTAAAAGCTGGAAAAGCAAACTTCAACTATACATGGAACTTATGAAAAATGACTAGACAAAAACCATATGCTGATCCCCCCAAACAGAAAACTAATGAACCTTGAAATAAAAAATAAATAAATAAATTATGGATTTAATACCTGCAAGTCCTTCTCCCCAGGGTAGGAAACAAGTGTATTTAAGGAAATACGAATAGTGATATCAAGCACACTTTTTCCTTGATTATTCTCTCCACAGAAACTACGCAATGCATTTGTAGGGCGCTCTGAAAGTGGGGTATTTAGATTATTTTCGTAACTGCCTTTATTTCCTCCACTTTCATCAGGAAGCATCAAGTAGGTTGAAGACCACCTTGCAAGGAACCACACAACAGCCTGGAATATTATATGCCAAACCCAATGTAAGGCCCACCATTCATCACAAAAATCAAAACAGAAATTCAAGGAGATTCTTTCCAAAGTAACATAATCAAAATTCAAAAGATATTATCATTTCTAGCACGTTGTGTCCTCCATATCTCTTTCCGTCAAGTACTACATTGGACCCTAGCACCAGGTTAGGCCAGGACATGCTCAATTTGGAGGATTGTGACAAAAGTTCCAAATGATTATATCTAAATTAGCATGTCCAAATTATACTGAACCACACGAAATGTGCCAGTCAGCACCATAAGCTAAGTTACACCCCAACAGCACAGAATTTACCAAGTTAGCAGTTGACAAACAAGCCAAGTCACAACTCAACTGTGCAGAAATTACGACTCAGTTTATGCCATTTGCCCAATGTTCTGAGTGTATGAAATGGTTCCAAGAATAGGCAATGTTCTAAACTAAAAAAGTTGGAACAAGAAAAGTTCCAATGCATGACATATAATAACAGATCTCTAATGTGGAGTGATTCAAACATTTTATACAAAATAAAAATCCAAGAATGGGCAGAATACAGGGGAATGTTGACTTTTGTGAACCTTTAACTGTGAACGTCAAGCCAGAGGTAATGAAGGACTGCTATGTTAGGGATTTGTAAAGGATTTTCCATTATGATACCACATCAAACGACCACCACAGTAAGACTTAAGCTTATAGGAAGATTTATCATTTTATTTGGTCTTTTTTTCCATTTATTATGTTCACTTCCACCACCATGCATCATTCTATATTATGATTCTTCCAACAACTAGCATAATAATGAAATTCCATAAGTGGCATCTAAATTCGGATGATAAGCCAAACTTCAAATGCATTTAATATTTTATCTTACACAAAATAACAGCTGGTATACAAGAATGAACTAGGTATGGAATGCTCATCCTACTCCCATACCTTATCACAGCTAATATGATTACCAAGATCACTATTATAAAAAATAATAATTATTATCCATTTCCTCCTAACCCATGATATTAGCTGGATAGATTGGGAATGAAATGTGCAAGAGAAAAAAGTGAATGGTAATGAGTCGGAAAAGTAAGTATTTGATTTAATGATTTTTTATATTTTCATATACAAAATAGATATAATGATGGAGTGTGATTGTGAATGGGAAATTAGGCATATAGGGGGTAGTGGTCCGTGAGCATGCAATTTTTAAATTTTTTTTTGGAAATAGCAAATTTAATTTAAATAGGAATAATGATTGAGTTATTATTAAATAAAGGGCAATTGTTGAGTAATTATTAAATTGGAGTATTTTTATACTAGAATAAGAGGAAAAATAAATTATATCATAAAATTCGTGTGTAGAAAAGTGTGTGCTTTTAGGAAAATGGTTGGTTAGAATGCAGCCAACCAAACAAGTCCATTAAGATTTGAGGTATTTTTGAAATTAGACAAATTAAGCGACAGAGCATCACGATCTCACCCATAATAAAAGAGAGAGCTATTAACATTTGAAATATTATATATTATCATAAATTAAGTTTATAGCAACAATATATATCTGTGTGAAAACATAAAAATATTTTTGAAAAATTACTAAAAGAAAATATAGTTTAGTTGCATATATATTACAAATATATAGTACAAACATATATAGATATCACTTCCACATATTTATATGTCTGGTTTAAACAATTTTTCTTAAAATAAATTCACATACATACACACATATAACAAACATGGCTGAGAAATACGCCTCAAATTCTACAATATCATGTTGTTTCGGCATTTTGGAGTATTTTGCTGCTGGGGGTTGTTTTCTTATATAGAGAATGAAATATAATTCCAGAAAAAGAGACAGCCTTGGGCAAGGGCATGACTAAGGCAGGGGTCGTTTGCTGTTGCAGTTACAAAATGGGCAGATTTCTGGGTATTAACGTGCAGGAGGTGTTCTCAGTTCATTCATCATCTCCCTGCAGATTTTTTCTGTTTTACAGATTCTCCATCTTTTTATGAGATTTCTCCTGAGAGAGAAAATGAGAGATTGTAGTCATTGTACTCTCTTCGATTCATTTTAGTGAATTTCTGTCATGGCGTGGGTTTTCCCATTCTTATGGTTTTCAACGCAAATCCCGTGTCCAGTTAGATTTGATTTTGCAGCCTTTATACTTCAATTGATCATTTTTAAACGATCCTTAACAAACATTAATAAAAAAATAATTAATTTTATACTCATATCATTTTTTTACCAGCATTTAAATTAAATATTTTAATAAATATTGATTTAATTTCTTCTTTTAATCATTGTGCATAGCAAGCATAAAATCACTTTCTAATAAGCTTTGGTTTCTATTTCCTCCCTGGCCACCAATTTTTTTTCCACCTAAATCCACTTGCATATCAATCATGGCCTAAGAATATTCGTATATTGATATATACTCCAAAGCATCTATTTCATCCATGCAGAAAAAGTGTAGCAAACAAGGATGATACTTGCAATCAATATAGAATTTTCTGAAGTTAAGCTTTTGGTGTTAGGATAGCTTTCTTGATTCACAAACAATGCAGCAAGCTGCCCATAAAATTCAGTGTGAAGGGGAAATTACCTCCATAAGTCGAGGGCTAAAAAATGAAGCTCTCAATTCTGGATCTAAACTTTGCTCAGCAAATCTTACGATGGAGCTGCACAAAAACCAGACAAATAATTAATTAAACCTCATGGAGAATGGAAGAAGGAAAATAAAAAAATAAAAAATCTAGATAAATACAGAACCACAATGAATTCCTCGTAGTGGCTAATATAGAAGCTTGATAACAGAAATCCTGCAGTCTCATGGTTTGGGTAGAGAACATGTATGATGTCCCTAGGAGAATAATTGCAAGTGTAGCTTTTTCTTTGTGCAACGCTCGTTAAATATTCAATTCAACATCAACCAAGCAATCGCCATCCCAGAAGATCAATATGGCAAAGGTGGTGACCTCAACATTTGTTTGAACTAAATTTGACAATCTTTGCCTTAAATTCAAAAACCATCTCTTAATTAATATAATTGAGGAAAAACTATTATAATAAAATTGTTGAATTCAGCAAATTGATAAGCGGCTTCTCAGCACCAACCAACACCAAGTATCAGCAGGTAATCCAACACCATTGACTGATTCAGTATGCAAATATACTACAAGAAATAACAGAGCGTATAGAATATCATTTTAAAGGGAGTCAACATGTTCAATTCATAACATGGTCCACAAAATCCTTTTTCATATGATTGAATTAGCTACAATCAAGTTGTGCTCAGTAAGTCAGTCATATCAAATCACTACAGGATATTTATATTTGCAGTAAAACTGGAATCTCATGCTTTCTTCAGGCTTAATAACAAGAGCAACCTGTTTTGAGAAATTTTACCAACAGATTCCAAAATTGCAGGCAGTATTGCTCAATGTGAATTTGGAAAAATGGTTTGGGATAAGCTACCAATGAAATCTGCATCAAGAGCTCCTAAATCCTGATTTATCCATCAAGTGATACAAACTCTAAGATACAGGAATAACAAAAAGACAGGTATCAATTCGATTCTATTTTTCATGGATTTTCACACAATTCTTCTAATACTACAAACCGATCCATAATGTAAGGATGGCATTACCCTTTATACCCAAAACTCTCACATGTTAGAATCACTACTTTGAAAGGCTTCACACAGTTATCAAGTTTTGCACTGGCCTCATCTGCATGCATACTTGGATGAAATAAGTATACAGGCCCGAGCAATGATCACACTGGGGCACACTCTTTTGTACAACATTAATCAGATAGATAAGCAGTAAGCTTTATCTCTAAATAAGCATGCATTTTGTTTCAAAAAAAAATAAGCATGCATAAGGATGTAGCTTATTAGATTACAAGAAAATTAATTGACTTAGATTTTGCAACGAGTTAACCCAAAATGTTAATAAAAAGCGCTTCAAAGACATGAATAATTCCCCAGATTTGAAAAAATGCCAATCAAATAGAGTAACAACTTATAAACAAAATACAATAACTAAACCTACCCAGAAAGTATGACAACTGGGTGTTTATCCACCTCCACAATGTTAGCGTAGTGGCTTTCTATCACTGATGGCACCTGAAATTATATATTGTACCAAGTGAGAAATTATTAAACCTGCACAATGCTTTATTATTGCCGATAAACATATGAAACAAAAATAACATAGACAAAACAAAAAGGTTTTGATCCTTAGCATCAATACCTGTCATAAAAAATGAATTAAATTTAGGAAAGGTAGAAAACAGAGATTAGCAATCAGAGAGAAATGGAACATGAAACCTAAATTGCGAGCTGTTGTGCACAGCACCTATGGACTTCCACACTACAATGGCAATATGGTGCCCGCCATGGTGACAACGGGGGACAAGTCATAGTATATACTACCTCCGTTTCTTTTTTTTTGCTACATTTCTCATTTGCACGCTTGCCGATGTACAACTTTAACCATTAATATCATTAATTATCAATAGATAAAAAATATATAAAGTTGATATTTTAAATCTACTCATTAAGACGAATCTAATAAGACCCCACATGAC
>MAYD01760712.1:0-14186 GCA_001909325.1 Ruellia speciosa
ACTATGGAAAAGTTGTTCCCTCTCATTATTGTCGATGCTGCCTATAATACCCCGTGATGGGGTGACTTAAAAAGGATTGATATACTACTCATATCAACAAGGTGCACATTTCTTTTCTGGTGACCATCCCATAAAAACTCCAAAGTTAAGCGTGCTGACCTTGGAGTAATTCTGGGATGGATGACCCCCTGGGAAGTTTCCCAGGATGTCTGGGAGTGAGGCCAAAGCGCACTGAAAAGAACTTGTGTTGATTTGTGGGGCCAGTCTTCAATCCAGGAGGGCAGGTAACCACCTCCGGCCCTGCAGCGGGTCGGGGTGTTACACTGACACTGTTCTGTTGTTTGATTGGGTGATTCCATTTGCACTGAACTTTGACTCACTGAGATAAAAAAAGTATTTTTATCCACTCTGTGAATGCCTGGTTTTCCGGATTTGTGGAGCACGCTAAGTGGGGGTTGTCTAAGCTGTCGCCAGTAAGATATGCAATATGATGACGTCCTAAGATATGCCGCAGATCGACAGCTTGTGAGGCCAGCTTTAACTATACGTATAGAGGTTTGGCTAGCAGTTCCAAGTAAAGATAAAGATACGTATAGCACTTTGACTCCTAAGCACGGGGGTTCGGGTGTTGCTTGTTGCATAATTTAAAGTCATGATTTAAACTGCTCATAGCTTTGCGCTTTTAAGCTTGTGCATTGCATAGCATTGTTTCTAACTTATGCCTGTTGCATAAATTTTAAATAGACTCAGGGCCAATATTCATGGATATACTGTCCCTGATGTCTCATGGCGTGTGGTTGCATAACTGGTTGTGTGTATGCTTCCATACTTAGTCTCACGATTAATGATGCTTCGTTTTGCATCTCAGGTGGGACTGATTGCCGCAAGGACGTACCTCCGGCCAATTGATCTATGGGATCGGGTTATCACTCGATGGATTTTGTGAGGACGAATGAACCGTTCATTTTATGCCTCGTCCTAACTTTGTTTTGGTTGCAGGTGTTGATCGAGACTTTTCCCTTTTAAATTCTGTAATTTATTTGTAATCGGCTTGTATTAAGTGGCCGAGTCCCGGTGTAATACCCCGTATTACTAAATTGAAATTAAATAAATTAATTAATTTGACCAGATTAAATTATCAGATTAATATGGCATAATTTGGATTTTTAGGAATTAATCATTAATTTAGAAAATAATTAATTAAGCCCAGTGGCGACGTTTAGTAACCTGACTTTTATAATTTTATCAAGTCTGGAGGCGACACTTAGTAATTGCCTAAGTTGTAAAATGAATTCAGCATTCGGAAACACGAGTTTATAAGTGAATCACGACTTCAGTGGGGCCCGGTCAAAATGGTGGAGAAATGAATCAGAAATCGATTAAGGCAATTAAGCGGAATTCAGGCACCAGGCAGCGGAATTTCCGCAGCCTTAAGCTGCGGAAAAAGGCAAAAGGAGCGGAAAAATCAGAAGCAGCGGAAATCCTTCAGAGTGCCAATGTAGCGGAAATTTCCATTTCTGCGGAAATTATCACAACCTGCCTGAACCTTTCATCCTCGATTTTATTTCTGCGGAATTTTCCAATTGCCTGAATCAAATTATTTTACACCATTATTTCATTTTATTTCCTTCAAGACCCAACCCATCTATAAATACCCCATTTCATCAGTTAGGGTTTCTGCCTACTATTATTGCTCATCTTCTTCCAGCGTCCATATTCTCTCTCTGCAAATCATTATTCCTATGCAAACCACCTCCAAACTCCTAGTTCCCTTGTGAGGTATAAACCATTACCGTTATTTTATATCATTATTATTATTGCTATGATTGTTATTATTGTTACTATTGTCATATCTCCATTTCTGAGATTTCTTGAGATTCTTATTGTTTCATTCATTAAATATTTTCAGAAAATAATGAACATATTAGAAACCCACTTATTATTGTTGCTATACATGTAATGAAATAGGATAACACATTATCACCCATTGCACCATTTTATTTTGGATCAAACGGACTGTTTTAGCGTGAACTTGTTGAAGGTGAGATGAACTTGAAGAACATTTGAATCTGGACATGAACCCTATTATTTGCTTGGTGATAATCTGAAATTGAATTCCATAATGCTCCAAGAATTCGCACGTCATGGCCTGTAGACAATTTCAGCCTTGCATTAATTCCTTAGTACTGTTCCTGACATTGTTGTACTTTTGTTTCCACATGCCATTTTGACTTGAAAAATGAATCTACCAACTTCACAATTCCGCATCCACAACCATTCCAATTTCCGCAACACTTAACCTGCGGAAATGAATCAATTCAGCAGAAATTGTCCCTGAATTCTGAAATTGCGGAATTCGACCCATTTTGCCATATTACGGATTTGCCCTTTTCATTTCTTTTTGCGGGATCTATCATTCTGGATCATGCCATTTCAATTGGGTCTACTGTTCCAAATTGCACAATAATTAATTAGACCATTTAATTTATTTGACTCGATTAATTGATTAATTAATCACCCACCTAAATTAAATAATTCCTCTAATTATCCATGAACATTTTTATTGTTCAAGTCTATTAGACTAAATTACCTGGATAATTATTTAGGCTCTTCCGTTCATTAAGTTCGCGGCTTAGGATCGTTGTGATTGGATTTATTTACGAGAAGAACTTATCAAGACTTTTGATTAAGGTATGGATGCATTTCATTGGGCAACCATAAGTCCCATTAAATTCCTAAAGTACCGAGTATTATTCAATCAGGTAAATTTAAATAATTCGCAAGTCACGAATTATTTTTATTTATATGTCTATCGTTGTTTTTATTTATTTATATATGTTTATTTCCATAAACATACTTTTGTGGTCATTTGTATTGATTATATCCTTGTCTGATATGTGTGTTATTACTTGTCATTCACATGCATAATATACCTCGCATGTAATTTGGTATTCGCATGAAAAATACTAAGCCTACCAAATAACGATCAAGGCATACCAGTATCCTTGTGTCGAATTGGGCTTGACAAATACTAAGATTAACTATACGGTTGATAATTAAACCCTAACGCATTCTTTAAAACACGTAAGAACGTAAAGAGAAATTCAGAGTGGATCGGTTGGACGCTTTGGACTGATCACCCAAGCTTTTATTTCGGGATTTAAAGTAAAGTAATCTCTCTACTTCCTTTGTGTGCACTTTTCTACTCATCGGGGTTAGCTTCCCTTACATGAGGTTTGCCGGTAATTTAAGAACATGTTGAGTGTGAACTGTTGAATGTGGTTCCTCTCTTTTTAAGTCGATTGAGACTACTTGGGCCATGTCGTGTCGATCGGGTGATTCCATCCACACATGGTTTAGTTGTTGATGTTGATTATTATTTTATCCACTCTAAGATGTCCTGATCCCCCTACTTGTGGAGCACGCTAAGTGGGAATTACCTGCGTTGTAGCCCACGTGAGCACGCAACGGTAATGTCCTGAGTTGTGCCTCAACTAGTTGTGTGCGAGATAGACATTAACCATACATACCAATATTGGTCAGCAGTTCCAAATGGATGTATGGCGCAGCGTACCCGAAGTAACTGTGGACCCGGTGTTGCTTGTTGCATTATTCTGAAATCATTATTTAAACTGCTCATCGATTCTTGAAGTTAAGCACTGCATTTCATTTTTATAACTTATATCTGTTGCATTATTTTAAATCGACCCCGACGGTGGTATTATGGAGATATTACATCGGCGTCTCATATTCACTTGTTGCATTTAATATGGATGTGTGTATTCCATACTTAGTCTCATGACTAATGATGTTATTGTTGCGTCTTCAGGTGAAACAAACGTCCGTGAGGATATCCCTCCGGCGAACTAAGGGATCGGGCCAATACCCGAGGGTTTGTAAGGTCGAGAGAATACTTTTGAGTTTTATTTGACTATGTGTTACTTTGCTTTCCTCGAACCTTATTATTTATCGCTTTTAATTAACGGCTTGTTCTGGCCGTGTCTCGGATGAGACTTTTATTTTCCGCACTCGTAGTTGTAATTGAATGCTTTTAGATTTTCTATGTCAATTTGCTCTTTATTTCAAGTATGCTAAGCTACGATCAGAGGGGACCGTGTTTTCTGAAATCCAGCGTACTCTGATAGGATTATATAATGTTTAGCCTGAACACTGAGCTTGTATTGGGATTAGGCCCTAGATTCTGGTATAAGGTAAGTGTGGCGGTGACGTGTCCGGTTTATGGAAATCGGGGCGTTACACCCGGTGTGGGACATCTCTTGACATTTGAAATTGTAATAATATTTATATCATTTCTGCTTTTGTTCTATGTGATTCTTTTTATCCCGAGTAGAGTAGGATTAGCTGCTATCAGAGGGGACCGTGTTTCCTGAAATCCAACGTACTTTGATAGGACAAGATAATATAGAGCCTGAGCACTGAGCTTACTGTGGGATTTAGGATAGATCCTATGGTAAGTTAGGTGTGGCGGTGACGTGGTCGGTTTATGGGAATTGGGGCGTTACAAAGCATCACAGCTCAATGTGGAGTCAACATGCTATATAACAGGCACAATCACAACAAGATACCTATGGCTTGGCACATCCTCATACAGGCAGTCCTGACATAGAGCTTATATCTATGCTTCACATCCTTAATCTTTATCAATAGAAATTCAATTAAGCTTAATATTTAACGTTTAAACCCATTTAAGTCTGTTGCAACATATTTTCAACAACTCAGCAAGTAATTTCTACAACAAAGAGGAGTTCAAAAATTTAATCCCACTGAAAAGGGGACTATCAGTACCCTATAGCAACTTCCCGCAGCAAAATTGTTTTGAGACTTTGCTACAGAGCATTGTACCAATACCCGTTGCAAAATCCCGTGAAAATCTTTTTCCTTGCCTCCAGGCAAGGAACGAAGTGAGGAAATCAAATTTCCTCACATCGAGGAGAGGAAAAATTGTTTCCTCACCTCGAGATTTAAATATGGGTCCCCCAATCCTTAATGTGTTGTATTGGAGTGAAAACTTTGGAAGACCCTAACTTGATGTAGGAAGCTCCGTTTTGGGCATTTTTTTTTATTTCAGGTATTTTGAGAAGATCTATGCGATGAAAATAGCCTATGGTGATTTTTGGCTCCCAAATTTTCAAAAAATGAGTTTTTCCATACTTATTTTGATTTTTAAGCAAAATTCTCATTTGTGCACCATTTTAACGATGACATCTGAAAATCTAGAACTAATTTTGAAATTTTAAACGTTGAAGATCTTTTTCCTTGCCTCCAGGCAAGGAACGAAGTGAGGAAATCAAATTTCCTCGCATCGAGGAGAGGAAAAATTGTTTCCTCACCTCGAGATTTAAATATGGGTCCCCCAATCCTTAATGTGTTGCATTGGAGTGAAAACTTTGAAAGACCCTAACTTGATGTAGAAAACTCCGTTTTGGGCATTTTTTTTTTATTTCAGGTATTTTGAGAATATATATGCGATGAAAATAGCCTATGGTGATTTTTGGCTCCCAAATTTTCAAAAAATGAGTTTTTCCATACTTATTTTGATTTTTAAGCAAAATTCTCATTTGTGCACCATTTTAACGATGACATCTGAAAATCCAGAACTAATTTTGAAATTTTAAACGTTAAAGATCTTTATTGTTGCTGTTAATTACACAGTGTAAATTCTAAATATGGAAAATATTAAAGAATAATTATCTTCAAATTATATATGTAACTTGTCTGCGTATATTTTAATCATCTTGCTCTATATATTAACAGATGGTTCGTGTCTATATATATTATATTATTGTTATAACAATAATATATATAATTAAAACTTATTTAAATATTAAATATATAATTTAAAAATTAATTAAATATATAAATTACATATATATATATATGTCTATATATATTATTGTTATAATATATAATATAAAAAGTTAATTGCTCGAGTGGTAGGAATGAATTTTGAAAAATTCTAAGGGTGTGTGGGACGGTGGGTTTGAGCCCGACTGAGAACAATTCCTCTCCTCAGGCAAGGAAAAATTTTCCTCGCGTGTTTCCTTTTTTCTTGTAGTGTGTCATCATTACTACTCATTTCGTTCTTTATCCTTTAAGGATCTTTCATGTTTTTTAATATAAACAATAAAATTACTTATATATATCCCTATTGCAACCACTCGTATTAAGTTATAATTAATTTTTTTAGATGAAAATAATAATGATAAATATGGAAGAATATATCAAATTTATTTTGAAAACATCAAAAGAATAAGTAAAAATAAACAAAAATTTATTTCTTAAAGAACATATATTAAGTAACGAAGGGAGCAATATTATTCAAAATTAATGTCCAACTGTGGCCAACTAAACATTTCTTTACTTGACTTGGGGAATTTGGGGAATTTGCCCAAAACCCCAGGTGGAATTTGGGGAAACTAAACATTTCAAAATAAATAAACAAGTATATGTCCAACTGTGTAGAGACTTGACTTGCTTTACTGGTTTTATACTCCTTTAGTTGTATACTTTTATTTTTTTATTTTATTTTGTTAAGCATGACGGGATCCAGCTTTTAATTTGTGCCTTATTATCATAAACAAATAGATAAATAAATAGGAGCTATAGTTGCACTATTCTTCCAAGCAATTTCCGAAACTAATTAATATCTCTCAATTTTAAAATGGATCTCATTTTAAAAATCTTCAAATTTATTAGAAAAAAATATAAAATACCAAATTGCCTCAATTTAATATATAATTCTTCATTAAAACAAAAAAAATAGGTAAAATTAGAAAATAAATAATTTTTTTGCATTGAAATATACCAAATAACATTTATTTTCAAACAAAAAAATGTAACGCCCAAAAAATTTAAAACTTTTTTTACGCGCTATTTCCGTATTAGTTTGCCTAGACTAGTGGCCAATTAGCCTAAACGCTCTAATAGAAGGTCGGGTAAACATAAAAACACGTAAGGGTTATAGCTTTTAATTAGTGTCTTACATGCATCCGAAATAAAACCAAACGACAAGTTCAATAAGGCAAACAAGAGTTCCAAAAGCATATCCGAGCAATCCGCCCTGTTTACGACAACCCAACGACCAAAAGCAATGAGTATGGCTACAAGCTAAAGTAAAGGTAAATCACAGTACTAGAGTTAATCATGCAACATAACAAGAAACATCCTACATTAGCTAAGATGCAATCTGCTCGGAACCCGACCCCACTATGCCGCTGCGCTTCCAAGAGGATCTATAAAACAAGTAAGGAGTCAATACATCGTACTGAGCAAGGGAATACATGAGTGAGGAAAACGGGGTAATGAATAAACAATACATGAATAAATAAGTAAATAAACAAATAACTAAATAAATCATCACATTGTCTCATACCGGTGCTTCAACCACGAGCATACACAAATGCATATGATGCATGGCCTAACATACACTTATCTACCCTAAATGCACATGCAAGAAGAATGCCTAGACCGGCACCAACCTATGAGTCCCTGCCTTTACTGGCATAGAGAGATCGATGCCATTACTGACATGGTATAAGTGGCGCATTTACCGGCACAATAAGAAGGGTGCCTTTACCAGCACAGTAGGAGGGATGCCTTTACCGACATAATGCAAATGAGATGTGTGGACAAGACTTTACCGCCAAGTCCAAAATGCCAATGAGCATGCAATCAAAACTCATCGAGGCTTTCCATAGCCACATACCGGCTCATGATATCATTTAAAGCGACCTATATCTAGGTTCGCGTGCATTGAACGTCTAGCCTACAATATTCCCAATGTCATAAGCACATACAAGGCAACACATGATTTCCAAGTTTCAACAACTCATGATCCATAGTCAAAAATCTTAGGCTAGATTCAACAAGTCTATACAAAGCCTCATAATGCAAGCATAAATGATTCACAAGTGGTCCTCAAGTTCCTGAGTGTGTGTCGTAGTTGAAGAGTGACTTAGGGTATTCACTGAGTTTGTGTGATGTGTGAACTGTGTGAAGATATAACGTACTGTATCAAGACACGTAAGCACGACACTCTTGTGAGCTCGTGTGCGTTGAAAGAATACGCCTGGGGGTTCAGAGTTGTCATGATTGTGATGATGAATTGACGAATTGTGTGACTTATGCATTGGTTTAAAATGCATATTTCCAAAAGCTGCATACACGACATGTTATTATGTTGCATGCTTTTAAATCAATCCTTGGGATTATATTGGATATATTCTCTTGGGATTCATGCGATTTCCAACTTGCATAATTAATTGGATTTGTGTGGATCCTTACTTAGTGTTTATGACTAATGGTATTGCGCGTGCATGCAAGTTTTATAAGGCTTGGAGGAACTACCTCTAGCTCTAGATGGACTTGGGAATGGTTGGGGTTCCCAGGTATTTCAGTGAGTTGAGGGAACACAATAGATTTCCTTTGCTCGCTTATGCGATTTAATCTCCGATGCTTTTATCTGTCTTACTTGAGCTTTTATTATTTATTTTATTATTCGCTCATTCGAGTAAATATCTTGTATAGAATCCGCTTGTATTTAGTGGTCGATGTCTAGGTGTGAGACCATTCACTTGTAATAGATTAGTCGGCTTGTATTAAATAGTCGAGTCCCAGTGTGGGACAATTTCTTTTCTTCTCAAACTCCGAACTTTGAATATTATAATATATTCTGTGTTTCTCTGTTTTATTATTTTGAGTAACAGAGAGCTGCGATCATGAGGGGATCGTGTTTCCTAAAAATCCTGCGTACTCTAATAGGGTTTTGTAGTTGATTTGATTAGCCTGAGCACCAAGCTTATAAGTTAGGTGTAGCGGTGACGTGGCTGGTTTATGGGAATCGGGGCGTTACACTGCGTAAACAATGAAATGCTCAAAACAAACGTAACACTGTAACCAAATTCCAAACACTGTAAAAAACATAAACTGCAAACTCAAAAAAAAAATCCAAAAACACAAACTTCAAATTAAATTTAACATCACAAAACAAACACTGTAACCAAACTCAAAATAAAATTTAAAACTGCCAATTGAAAACAAAAATGAACTACCAACAACAAATTACATAAAATTACCGTAAATCTACCCTGCCATATCTAAAGAGAGCAACGGCAAATCCGATTTTATTGGAACAGATGCAGTTGCAAAAGAACTAGACAAAATCGCTTCCGTGGAAACTCGAACAAACAACACTGCGATTACCAGATTGAATGTAGGAAATTCCCATGTAGAATAGAAACAGTGAGACGAGATCGTGGTTTATAAAGTCATACTGTAATTACATAATTACCCCTGAGGAAAATCCCTACCCTCCATTCCAAATCAAATCCAACGGACAATAAGAGCCTCAGTACATCATTCGAAGGAATAACATCAGTATTGTAGCAGCAGCGGTTAAACGAGTTATGAACCTTTAACCCAAACTCAACCCGTTTATAAACATGTCAACTTCGAGTTTGACCCATTAGACTCGCGAACCCATTAAGTCTTAACCCGATTTAAATAAGTCGGTTTCGTGTCAAGTTATCGGGTTCTGTCAGATATTGCCACCCCTAAATGAAACTGATACTGGATTTGGCTTAGCCTACTTCAATCTTCCAACATTGATTTAGGGTTCACAATTAATTAACACACTCAACCGTTCCATCAATCACATCAACATATATAAAAAAAATAAAATAACACTACAAAAATATTATCGAGAAGCAACAATTTTTAAATGTCGTTGCCTCATGTGAATTTTTTAGTAATAAAATTTAATTAAATATAATTTAAAAATTAATTAAATATATATTTTAAAAATCAATTAAATCTTGTCGGATTGAGAAATGATGGTTGAAGAAGTTTGAAGGTGCATGGAGATAGGGAGGATACGGGTTTGAATCTAATTGGGAGCAGACATTTTTAAATATATTTTCATGACCCAATGAAACATATTTTGTCATCTCGTCAGGCGACGAATATCATTTCTATCACTTGAAGCAAGAAACATACCCCTCCAGCCACCTAGGCTAATCGTACAATATAGCACAACGCCTCTCGAGGCAAGACTCATAACCATCATGACAATGCCCCGAGCAAGTCACCAATGTAATAACACCATTGGAATCAATTGGACCAAGTAAATCCAGTTTAGAGATGTTGATTGCTGTTGAAAGTTTGGATTTCAACAGAAGCAATATATAGTTAATATATGAACCATGGTTGAATTTATTATTATTGTAGTTGAAAATACTAACCTTTAATAACGACCAATATATTTTAAACACACGACAATACTGAGCTTGTAGTTCCAGCAACCTATTCACTTCGGAATGACTTGCCTTTAATAGCATCTTTCCCAAGTAGATCTTGCTTTCACTGGACTTCTATTCCCATAATTTCAAACTCCAAATATTTCCATAATTTGCAGACTTCCAAAGCATCAATGGCAGGAAACTTCCAGAGTACTTTCCAAAAATCACACAACGAAATCTACTTTTTCCTGTTGATGTTGCTGTATCCATTGGTGTTTCAAGTGACCATTTAAACACCAAAGGAGCATTATGCTAAAAACTTCATAAAACAGTATAGGTTCTAACACGATAACTTTATGCTATCATCTTCCACCCTTATTGTCTTCAAATCTTTAAGATGAAATAACAACCATGAAGTCCAAACACACCCTCCAACATTTTCATACCTGAATAGCCACCAGCTACTACAATTCTGGGCACCCGAAACACCTAATATGTGTCCAACTGTGCAATCAAAGTACTATTATTATCCAAACTAACAATCAGGAACTGTTCTCATGATTTCAACTGCATAAGCAACTTGGTAGACAAAATCGTGGCTGAACAATGTGTAAGTACTAACAATGGGAATTCCATGTGGCAAAAATTTCTCATGTATTTGAAATGTACACTAACCGATCCCCACATAGGGAAAAACCAAATGAAAAAGAAAAAGAAGAAAATATACTCCAGCAAAATTGATCTGAATCAGGTTATGATAACCTCTTCAAATATCGTGTTTAGCTCTTGAAGTCAGATTTGAGAAAGGACCTCAACCAGTGCAGCCATGGAGATGCGAGGACGAACATGCATTGTCAGCAGGAAGGGCGACTAACCTTTGGCAGGGAGACTCCCATTTCGCCTCGAGATAAGGCAAGGACCTCCATGGAGGAAGAGGCATTGAATTTTGTTCCAGAGAATACCTGGCAGCTTCGACCATGATTCGAAGAACCTGCTTGAGCTTGGTCGTCGTGCCAACATAGACGGAGGGAAGAGACTGCAGAACTGCATTGTATGGATTAATGGCTCTAGCTATTTGGAAGTGGCTTCGGAAGTCAATGTCGATGATGTACCTTTCAGAAACCCCACTATTTTCATGTGCCAAAACATCTATAAACTCGTGTTCACCTACAATTCCAGGTTGGGAGACAATACAACAATAAGAAAGATGAAATTATTAGTTAGAAAGAATTACTTTATCAGGTTCTTGGGTATTAAAGTGTGCTATACCTCCAGGCACCTTGCCCGAGCCCTGCCACTTGGTTGCACATACAGCAGCATCATAACCAGAAGACTGAAGAAGAGCCACTATAGAATAAAGGATGCAGCTTGAACTGCATGCATCTGGCTTCTCACCTTGGTTAGTCTCGGTTATAGAGAGAATTGTGGATTTGACAACCATTTTCAAGTCGCTTTCATATTGGTCAACCGAGTGCCTATAGAACTGCAAAATTTGATTATTTGTTAGATATAAAAGGCTAACATCCTCAGATTTTTAAAATCCCACAATTACAGAAGTACCATTTTCTATTTATAGCATCATTCATCAAAGTATAGGACAGTAGCATTACAAATTAATCGAAGGTTGACAATAATTATTGCCATGAGAAATATATAAACCATCATAGTATTAGCTCATTGATTATCTGTATGTGCTGAGGCGTGCATTGATATTTCTCACATATTTATGCCATGCATAAATAAGCAAAGCTACAAAATTTGACCGATATTGGATGCTTCACGGTAGACAGACCAGGAAAGCTTTGTACTGACATGAAAGCCGATTAATTAAGTTGATTTTGAAGTGTCGTGTACATCAAAAACATAAATTCACAAAAAGTCAACCAACAGTGCAGAAACCATCTTAACACTTTGGAAGGCATAAATATTGCATAAAACAAAACAGTGCACTGCCAGATTAAATTTTCCTTCTGCAGAGTAAAACCTCAGGGCATTTAACATTTGCTTACTATGTTGTGTCATCTCATTATGTCACTACCAAGCTCTCCACAAGATATTCAGAACTCAATTCTAATTGATTCCCCATTTGACTTGTATGTGAAAATTGCTCATAGTAGCATGAAAGACAAGATGGATATTTTATTGTTACCAAATAGGTAGGTTTAGGGTTCATCAAAAAAAATAGGTGGGTGTCCAACTCTACCTGAAAGGACTCCATTTGAGTTTATTTCTTATTTTGCAGGATACGACATGGAAACATAGCAGCATCCTCAGGAAATAATCAACTCAATTTCTACATGCAATATTTTGAGTGGTGAATGTATATAAGACAGAGAAAGGAGCAGATTTCAAAATGTGCTAAATCTGAATCGTAAGCGGATGGGTTAACCACAAGATAGGAAAAGGGGAGTCAGAGAAATTTAAGGCACTCAATATTTAACTTGTTGAACAACAGTAATCTCATGGAATGAAGAAAGACCAACAGGAACCTTTGCCATGCTTGTAGTACAATGGTGCCATGTAACATACATGCTAGGCATATATCCTAGTTCTACTCTCTTCAACAAGATTTGTTTTACTTTTGACAAACTCCTGAGCTAGATAGATACCAACCTGCAGTTTCTAGTCCTTGATAGACTCAGAAAATAGAAAACGTTTGAGAAGGCATAATGGGTCGAAACATGAAAAACAATGACGCACGAAACAAGATTTACCAGTACCACTATGATTATAAAACTATGAAGAGCGATTGTCAACCTAAGGCACCCCATGTCCTTATGATAAATGGCAATATATTAGGCATTTAAGCCCATCATTCACCAACTGCAAACATTATATTGACATCGTAATGGTCGAGGTCCTGTCAAGCTAGTGCAATGTATGTACATGATGAAGTCTTCATTGTTAATCAATTCCTAATCCTTTGGAAACCCAAAGAGGCAATGTTGGAATGAGTCTTTTTTTCCCTGCACCTCAATTCTCTAAGCCACTATTTGAATTTTTTTCCTTAAATCAAAGAACACAAAGGAAACTCAAAACCACTCCAAAATATTCCCAATGTTCACAAAGCACATCGGACAAAAAATTTGCAATAGAAATGTTGAGCATCAACTTCAATTAGCCATCATCAATCACCAGTTTGCAATCAGTTGCCCTTGTTTCTAGGTGCAACTACAAAAATGAGACGACATGCGAAGGATTGTCAAATTTCAAATTCAAGAAACACAAAACGCAAAACGCCACACACAGAATACACAACTCAATTCGCTATCATAATTGAAACACGAATCAATTCCTCAAAAGAAATGAAGAAACACAAAATACGAACCGAAATTTTGTCGGCCAAGCAAGCCAGGTCGGAGAAACCAGAATCGGCGTCACTGCTACAGGAGGAGTCAGCGCCAGCGCTTCCGATTTCAATGAAATCGCGCACCATAGCCGCCAAGTCATGGTCGCTTCCCGTGCTGGGAGTTGTTGAGAATTCGCAGCCGCTGCCGGGGGGTCGGTGAAACCAATTGGTGGAGAGCAAATCCATTCCTCCGGCGCCAATCATGACCGGCGCTCTGGTCCTCATGGAAAATTGAGGTAGAGTTGGAGGAATTGGATTGAAGATGCAAGAAATGAAAGTAGAAATGTAGATGGGCGGTGGGCGGACGCGGTTGGAGAAAGAGCGTTCAAATGGCGTGCTGCCGCGTTCTTGTTCTCTAGATGCTTACGGAATCTCTACGGTTTTATGCATTTTTTTGAAGCTCAACTTGATTGTGAATTCCAGTCAGCCTTGGTTAGTGCTAACAACACTCTTAAGTCTTAACTTGATTGTTTATACAACAAAGGGTTTGAACAACCTTAATTTCATACTTAATCTTTGCACTTTGCACTTTGCACTTTGCACTTTGCACTTTGCACCTTCATTCAAAATAATTTAGATAT
>MAYD01760742.1:0-14527 GCA_001909325.1 Ruellia speciosa
CATCTCCATCTCCATCTCACATCTCACATCTCCTAATTATTATTCATCTCTTCTACTAATTAATTAATACACCTACTATATAATCTTATACTCTTCTCCATCCCAACATTTCTTCTTTTCTTTCTTTCACCTCATTATGAGTTCCGACGTGGTGTCCGCCGAGGATGGGCTGCGCAAGCCCCTACTCCACACCGGCAGTTGGTACCGCATGTCCGGAATGGGTTCCCGCCAGTCCAGCATTTTGGGCTCCTCCATGCACATCATGCGCGAGTCCATTTCCATCTTCCTCTGTGTCTCCATCGTCGCCCTCGGCCCTATCCAGTTTGGATTCACCGTCTGTCATTTTCTTATGCTACCTACCTATATCCTTTTCACATTCATTTTTCTTTTCCTCTTTCGTAGTCATTGCTTCGTTGTTTAATTCCTTTTTGTTTGTTGAAACAATATTTCTAGTGTGGATTCTCCAATCCTACTCAAATGGAGATCATCAGCGATCTGAATCTCACCATTTCTGAGGTGCGTATCTATATTTGTCCTACTTCTTTCAGGAATTTCACAGAAAACATTGCAAATTACTTCTTCTCAATCCTCATTTGATACCATAAATCTGCATAAATCGACTAAAGTTGATTATGTGTGTTATTCGAGGAGGCTTATGGGACCAAATGTGGACAGGGGACAACTTATGGGATGTATTTTGCAATTTCTTTTACCAGAAGTTATACATTTCATTTTTCGTGATTGATTCACATGCTTTGCTTTTTGGTGTGTGTTTTTTATGCGACGGTGGAAAGTTCTCAATTTTTGGTTCGTTAGCAAATGTTGGAGCAATGGTGGGGGCTATAGCAAGTGGCCAGATTGCTGAGTACATCGGGCGAAAAGGGGTATGTATGATCACGATAAATAACACCTCTCTGCATTTTTCTCGAAACAATTTGTCCGGGAAATGAGAATCACTTTTTGATCATTGTTTCATAGCCTTAAGGTTGTTAAATTTGTGTTTATTGATGCTGAGATATGTACATTTTTTAAGTGCAGTCACTCATGATTGCTTCCATACCAAATATCATTGGCTGGCTCGCCATTTCATTCGCCAAAGTAAGTGTTCAATTTTATATCACTACTGCGCTAAAAGTGACGAAACTCATGTGTTCCTATTGCATTATATATAGGACTCGTCGTTCTTGTTTATGGGAAGGTTGCTAGAAGGCTTTGGTGTAGGCATAATATCCTATACGGTAATGCAGTGGATCGGAGTGGCCAAAAGTTAACAAAATGAAAACTTATTCGACTATTGATCGAGCACGGTAATACTAACAGTCGAGTTTTGCCACGCATAGGTTCCTGTATACATAGCAGAGATAGCGCCACAAAACCTCAGGGGAAGCCTCGGATCTGTGAATCAGGTTTGATTCAGTTGATTCCACGCTTGCTGGTTTGATGTTTACGTAATCCATAAATTGGAAAATCTTGATCGAAAACACGGCATCACAATCTGCTTCAGCTTTCAGTGACTGTTGGAATAATGTTGGCATATCTGCTGGGGCTTTTCTTACCATGGCGAATACTTGCAGTTTTAGGTAAAGACAAGACATTACAAGTATGCATATATATCTTCTTATGATGAGTTACATCATTGTTCACCGAACTGTTATGTTTTGTTTTTTCTTTTACTGCACAACAATAGATTCGAATCATGCATTCATTGAAGAAGTCACTGCATAAATCTACACTTAATTATACTTGGTGTTTATAGCTAACCATAGCAAATACATTAACTAAGGTGTTTATAGCCTATTTTTCTATATATGAATACGTGTTTAGTTGACAATATGGACATTTGGCCACGCCACCATACATTTCTTACTTTTATTGCCATTATGGTACTCTAAACCCTATGCGATACAATCTGTAATTGAAAATATACCAAGAGTTGTCAAATGTGCATCAAATATAGTTTTACTACGGTACGATATCGCAGTGGCCAGTGTATCTATGGAAATATTTTCTTAATGAATTAACATATCAATATCCCATGCAGGAATTTTACCATGCACAATCTTGATACCTGGTCTGTTTTTTATACCAGAATCTCCCCGTTGGTTGGTACGACGCACATTTTTGAGTCCTTCATTAATCAAACATGATTTATATGTAACAACTCAATTTTGTTGAAGTGCAGGCAAAAATGGGCCTAAATGAAGGTTTCGAAACTTCGTTGCAAGTTCTGCGGGGATTCGACACAGACATCACAAATGAAGTGAATGAGATTAAGGTATCCCATATTCACTAAACTGCAATCTTTACCACAATGATTCGAGATTCTTGTTTAACCAGTAAATCTGTTTTATTGCATTACATGTTTCCAGAGATCAGTGGGATCATCGACCAGAAGGACCGCTATAAGGTTTTCCGAGCTTAGGAGAAAACGCTATTGGTACCCTCTGATGGTACATGTATTATCTAAAAGCTGGCGCAGGTCGCTGCCAGCTGAATGATTGTCTTAACCACATTTCTTCGTCTTTTTTGGTTCTGATGTTATTGTTGTTCCTTATCAGTTTGTTAATGTATACTTTAGGTCGGAATTGGACTACTAATGCTCCAACAACTAAGTGGCATCAATGGAGTTCTTTTTTATTCAAGTAGCATATTTCATTCCGCAGGTGAGGATTGAAGCTATACATACTGTGTATGTGTGTGCGCGCGCACTTCTCTGAGATAGTGTTGGGTTAAATCCTGTTGGTGAAATATATTGTCGTTAAATGTAAACAGGGATTTCATCTGCTAAAGCGGCAACATTTGGGATTGGGGCTATTCAGGTAAAGTGACAACAATACACGTTCTTGCAGCCATCTTCACATGGCAATAAAAACTCGAGATGATGAAAGGATCTTGTTCGTAATTAAGGTTGTTGTTACGGGGATATCTGCAACTTTGGTGGATAGAGCCGGTCGCAGAATTCTGCTAATGGTACATTTTTAAGAACCCTGACTACCAAATAACAATCATTAGCAACAGTAGAAAATTATCGCTATATTGTCAAAATAGGCACGGTGTCTCTAAATGATATATCTTTAGTAATAAGTGGCAATGTCAAGGACAAATTTAGTGTCGCTAAAGATATAACATTTAATGACAGCATTTAGGGACACCACCTATTGTGGTAATACGGGGACAACTTTCTACTGTTGATTTTTTTAAATTTATTTTTTTTATCAATAAAAGTGGTCTGTTAGTTATTCATTCGTCGCCATGGGAATGGATATAATCTGTTCCCGCAGGTATCCTCTGCACTGTTGACTGCCAGCTGCCTTACCGTTGCAGCTGCTTTCTATTTTAAGGTCTCCATCCTCGACCATTTTGCTTCTTATTTTTCTAATTCAAACTTACATGACTCGACGCTTGTTTGTTGACAGTTGGCAACACACTGACCAGCATTTTCACTGAATGTAGGAAGCTTTACCGGGAGATTCCCATCCTATCCTGGAAGTATTGGCCCTAGTTGGACTTCTGGTACGAATTGCCATGTGTGATTGTCCACTCGTACACTTGTCCTTGGTGGCGCTCTCTAGTACTTATTAACAACATATTTTTGCAGGTTTTGGTTGCTGGTTTTTCTGTAGGACTTGGCGCTGTACCATGGGTTATAATGTCTGAGGTACGCGTTGAATTATTTTTGAAATAGAATATTTACAATATTCTTTGTCAAAGTCGCCTATTTTAGAGTTTAGAGGTATATAGAGAATTCAATTCTACTCAGTTTACTATTGTAACTATGCCCTCCATAAAAAGAGACTTTTTTATTAGTTACAAACCGGATAGCAATATGAACTCAATACGTCCTTATTTTTCCAGATTCTTCCGGTAAGCATAAAAAGTCTTGCTGGTAGTGTGGCGACGTTGGCGAATTGGTTATCAGCATCAGTAGTTACAATGACAGCTAATTTAATGTTTACTTGGAGCACCGGAGGTTATGTTTCTTTCTGTTTCTCTCGATTTCTCTCTTTATGCGCCTTCTTATCAACGTTGTCATTGTTAAGGAGACTAATGCACTCGCAACTTTGCCAGGTACTTTCGCAATTTACGCACTTGTATCGGCTTTTACTTTTACGTTTGTGGCGCTGTGGGTACCAGAGACAAAAGGAAGAACATTGGAAGAAATTCAGACCTCCTTTAGATGATATATATGATGAAGAAATATATAAATAGATAAGACAGTAATTGCTGCTACAATGAATCTGCTCCTATGTATGACACCAATTTCAGGGCTTCCAATGTGTGCACATGGTGCGGGTTTGGAACAACCTCATAGTCTCATTGTTGAGTTCAAAGCCATTTTATTTTTTTATTTTTCACTTTTGTATTGAGGAGAAGGATGCTTGATTTTGGCCCCAATAAAATAGGCCAAAAATTCATTTAATGAGCGGGATATACTAAAATACTACTGGAGTACTAGAGACTGATTCTTTGTATAGGAATTAACGAATACATTGGGAACTATAGGTTCTAGTGTAAGTTACTTATGTTTAGTTAGCATCACTTTCTTGGTTAGTGAGGATGCAAAGAAGCAAGGAATCACTCCCAACCTCTATATTGATTGACCCAATTGTGTTTCATTACTAAATTCTATTTTTTGAAATCTTCCAATATTACCATGCGAATGAGATATTGATAGCAATTGGAGACGCATGTAATGCTGGAAATAAATATTCTAGCACGATGTTGCATGTTACACAACAAAAGTTGACGTTGTTTAGACAAAATGCACAACAAAGCCTTTATTGTTATGCAACAATCCAACATCGAGCTGGATATGCCTTCTCCCCGATCTCGGCTACCCATTCGATCATTGCATCCATGACCATGAATCATGGAAGCAAAAAGCAAAGATTACTACATCTAGGATGGCAATGGAGGGTACCCACCACCAAAATTCAAGTAATAAAATCCCAAATGACTTTCAAATTCAATAAATTACTCCTTAAAACAGAGGATTTGCTACAATTGTGTGCACTATTTTAGGGAGAGTGAAACTCACGCATTGGGTACAGTTGCAATCTGAATATCAGGTAAAACCAGAAGGAAGATTAATCTCCCAGTAGAACAATACTAGGCACTCATCCACATCACCTCTGCAAGCTTGTGGGATTACGTTGATGGATACACTAATCACCTCGCCCAGGTCTTTCTGTAGTCGATAGACTAGCATCAAAGATGATACTTGGACAATGCAAACTTGCATGGCGGGTATCAATGCTTCTTGATATCTTCGATCACCACGTGTGCAGCGTTGCGCCCTGGAGCACCCATTACGCCGCCCCCTGGATGCGTCCCACTCCCACACAGATACAAACCTTGTAATGGGGTTCGGTAGTTTGACCTACATTGATGATGGCAACAATGTAAGTATCCATTGTTTTCAGCCAAAGAAAGATGGATCAAAGCCTGAAATGAACACAGGCAATGTGTGGGGATTGGAATTACCATCCTTTCACAGGTCGCAATAGAAACAAGGAGTCCAATCCCATGGCTCCATGAAATATGTTCCCTCCTGTCAAATTTGAGAGCTTGAGAGCATCAGACTAACCCATGGACTTGAATTCCTACAGCATACTGATTTTCGTTTCAGATTAAAACAAAGTTGTGTTCGTTACCAAAATGGCCTAGAGTATAACTTGATCGGCGAGCTTATTAAACTTCTACATGCAGCTATTCATATGACTTAAAAGCTTCACAGTTAGAATTAAGTGCTGGCATTTTGTACGAACAAATATACAAGAGTGCTTTGACTTTTGAAAATACGATAGCAATGGCCATGGGAAGAATTGAAATAAACAAGCATCCATCCATCTTTGTCTCCAAGTAAACCACCTTAACATTACCTGTCAAGCCAATTTCTCTTTCAAGGTCTGGCGGAGTCAACATGTCATAGCCAATTACTGATGAATTAAAGCCAGGGGCATATTCCTCTATTAAGTTGAAGCATCTTTGAGCAAAGGATTTCTACAAGGATTTAGGGTTTATTGTCAGAAGAAAATTAACATTCAGAGGTAGTTGGAACTCCAAAATAGATGTAAATTACATAATCTACTCACTCTGTATTCAGGACTTTCCCAGCTTCCATCACAAGGTTTATAAGGCGTGTATTGAACAAAGAGGTTAATGACATGCTTCCCTGCATAGATTTATTAATAAAACATTACTGCACCCAGTAGGCAGAAGATTCAGAAACAAAATTGACGACGATATCAGCAAGAAACAACCTTTTTTGCAAAAAATGGGGGAAAAAAAGCCAATTAATGCACCTCGACAACCCCACATAATTAAATTAAATCCATGCTTTCATATTATTAATCTATGTTTAACAAGCTAGAATCTCACAAGAGTCAGGTAACAAAGAAGAAGAGACCCGGTTTTTTTAGTTTTTTTCTTGTTTTTGTTTTTGTTTTTTTATGTTAACCCCATCTGAAGCACTTTGAGTGTACCAACTCTCACAATATTTAAAGAATAGCCAACATGAAAGTGAATTCTAGGAAACAAAGCTAATACCCTCAGCAGTCAGCACAGAACATTGAACATAAAATTATAAATCATCAATAATTTGCAAATACCGGGTGGAGATATAGTCCTGTCCAATGCAGAAGGAATTGTCATTTCAATTACAGGTCTTCTAGAAGGCATGCTGTTTACAGAATCCTGCCAAGCAGAGTCAATCTCCTCCATCCTGAATAAAAGAGTAGATATCATGCTATCTCCGGTCACTTTCCCATAAAAAAGGTACTCATGAATATTTTATTTCCATTTACTTGGCAACAAAAGAGAGATGGAAAGCAAAGAAGATATCAAAATAACCCTGTTCACAGATACACACACGATGCAAATATTAGAAGAAACAACTTTTACTTATACAAAATTGCTACAATCCACAATCCTCTGGAATAAACCAGAATAAAAACCCACCCATAGCAAAAAATTTGAGAGACTAGGTTGTGCTTTCATTTTTGTGCTGAATCTCATTTTAAAACATCAAACAAGAATGGAAGCAATCCTCAAATTTCTTATGAACAAGTAATAGGAAGAAAAATATCAGATGTAAAAGTAGCTTGGAACGGGATATGTTGTTTGTTGAATAAGTTCTGGCATACAAGCATCGCGATAACAATGAAGTAAAATTACGGAGTATATTTGGCAAAGATTACAAAAGGAGTAAGATTCACCATGGAATGTTAAGCCCAAAGCTAGTTCAGCTTCATGTTAAACACTCATGCTAAAAATAATGTTTTCAATGCTGTTCATACATGTAGCAAGGGATGATGGTATGTTTAGGGATACATACCAAGAAACTATAACCATTCAGAAAATGATATAATGCATATATTTTTTAATGTAATAAATATAATAAGTAGTTTGTGGTGAGTAGATAATGATGAGACCAAACGATGTAAATCTTAGATTCCCAGTTGATTGCCTTAGATAATGGCTCTAGTAGGTAGATTTCCTATGAAAGATCTTATAGAAAAATCTTGGCAGGCAATTTCCCATTCCTTGATGTATTTTCATTGGGTTACAAGGGCAGAGTTTAACTTAGAAATATACACAAGGGAAACTCTATAACCCTGAAAAGACACAAGACAAAGTATATATGAAATACCTCTCAGAACCAATATGAATGGTACCCATATGCTGAGGACCAGCATCCCCACTTTTCAAATTGCAGCAGGAAAACTGTGGTAATTTGTCAGCAGCCACATTGATTTTGGTAGTTGCCTGTCCAGGAAGTGAATTGAGTTGTGTGAACTAACATAAAAAAACTTGATAACAAAAGAAAGCATACATCGAAAGAAGTTTCTGGGTCTGTTATAATGCGTAGAAACGGAATGTTTGCAAGATGGCAGGCTGCAGGGGTTTTTTGATATGCGCCATATAACTTTCAAAAGAAGTAAAATTTAATTACACAACACAAGCCAAGGAGTTTACACAGAATCTTCTAAGTATGATCAACTATACTGTCATTCTAATTTTATAATAAGGTGGTGCATGTTTGCATATCAAAGTTTAATCGGATAGTTATTGGTCAATCCACTCAATCGTGTAGTATACTTACAGAGCTATAATCAGAATTCTTGACAGCACGAAGAAAATCATCAGGGAGTACTTCATGAGACAGAAATTCCTGTATAACATAGCCATCCTTGTAATTTTGCCACATAATACACAGCATATGTACATAATATGACTATTCAAATAAGCACGATATTAGTTAAGTACTTTGATACATTAAATTATATAAAATGAGCATGACTTTTCGATATTGGTATTTTCTTTTTATGTTCTAATTCATTTAATAAAAATTTTAATTATTTTTAGGAATTAATTTTAATGTTTTGCTAATGTTTTTGATAAGAATTCACGGTTCATATATGCACAATCTTCTGATACTAATAGGCAAAGCAAGTGCAATTCCCATACACAGTACATGTAATTTTTCAATATTTATGTGCAAAGTATGTGCAGAAGCATTTCAAAACTTTCAGAAGATGCATTGGAATGAAAAGAAAATTAGCATTATATTTCAATAAAGCAAAAGTTTATATTATTTTTTATTCTCGAATTTATAATATTGATTACATACTATACTATTGCATTGGATAACAGTACATTTATTATTTATACTTGCTAATTATTATAAACAGTTCAGTAATTTACAATTGTGTAGTATATATTAGGCTGCTAATTAGTGATGTGAATAATTGTAAATTGGGAGATTTTGTACCCTTTTTATCTTGTGCTTGTGCTCCCCTATATAGGGAGGGCTTCATTCTTCCAGTCAATATGATGTGTATACTTTCACATAAATGGATTTACCGGTTAATACTCATAAAAATTTAATTAAGGATCTAAACATCTTTCCACAATCCGCTTAAATCCATAAAATATACGCACATTTGAATACATACATATAAAAAATACAGATATGCATGTATAAACATATGTAATATAATAAAAGAATAAGAACTTTACCGTGAATGTTTTGTATGGTGTTGCATTTGACAAAACAGTAGAAGAGTGCACTTCTGTACCATCAGCTAACAAAACCTAAAGAATTCAACCCATGAGCATGATATATAAATTGGTACGATTGACACTTGTAATAGTCAACTAGCACATACCCCAGATACTCTACCTGAATCCTCAACTATCAATTTTGATACCTACAGAGACAAACATGAAGCTTTTCACTTCTTATGCAAATAAATCTGAGGAAAAGGAATGGGCACATACTCATCCACCAGCACTGAAAAAACACTCAAAATGAATGAGGTCCTGGATGGCATATTATCATTATGCCAGATATGAATGCTAGATAAATGGAACACACAAATAGCTTTCATTAGTCCGCCAATCTAGTAACTGACTTAGATTCTCAACATTACATCAGTTGGACTTTTCCATACGATGCAGAGCAATTAGGGAAAAAACCCATGCTGCCATGCATTTCAAGTCAAAAGCAAATTAAATAAAATCTGTCATCTGATTTTTACAATGTGGTCACATTTTCCTTCTACTCGGGGAAGGAGGTGACTCTAGAACACAGGGTAGGTAACATTAGTAATCTCCAACAACTTACTTCAGCTTCAGTGACTATGGTAGCACCAGCTTCCGTAGCCGCATTACAGATGGCTGAAGACACAGAACCCATGCCACCTTCAACATACCTGAAAACATGTCATTTGCTAATGAAAATGCGTAGATGATGCCAACAGAACTGGTTTGGTTAACATTTTGTCACACTAGAACCATGTCCTTGGCAGTCCATTTTTAAAAAACAAGTTTAATAAGCGCCACTTGAACCACTGCTATACGTAAAATTTCAACTATAATTTGGTAGATACATCATCTGTTTTACAACACAGATATTATGAAAACTTTGAATATATAACAAATTTTATTACTCATTAAAAGCAAACCATGTAGTGGTATATGGTTTCTCATTACCCTAGCAACATTGTCCGTCGGGAGAAAACATAAGAACAGACTACATGCACTTAAAAGGAGCCAACACAAGCTAGAAGATACAAGTATGTGCAGCAGATCACTTAAAAGTTGTACTTACGACCAAATTCCCCGATCACCATCTGTTTCCCCCATTACATGATGTAGCAAAAAATATCCACTACCAGGTGTTGTTACACTTCCCTATGAAACAATAACAAAAGGGCTTACGTGAGTTACACACTACTTCCATAAATAGAACATTTTTTTTTTTTAAAATCTAAATAGTACAGATATCAACTCTCAAATATAAACAGCACTCTACTCAATCAGATAAACATACATACAAAATGTGGAAACAAAACAGGATGGCTGAAGCATGATATTATATAGTGGATAGAAGGAACCTATATAAACTACACAAAATATTAAAAAAAGAAAAGAAAAAGAAAAGAAAAGAAATAAAAAAGGGAAAGTGAATAGGCAAAAATTATGAACATTGTTAGTTATATCTGCAAATTTTCATTATGGTTGTTATACCTCTTTGAATTAGATAAGGACAAGAAAACTTTTAATCTTAAAGTGTTTCCTGTGTTATATTTTAAGCTTTTACATCTGCATGACATATTATACACAGAGCCCATTATCTTATGAAATAATAGAAGTGAATCAGAGGAAACCTTTATCAGACTAAAAAGATCATCATAATAGGCCTCCATGAATCTGGTAACTAATAATACATATAACGAGCTACAGTTTAAGGATAGAATCCAACCGTGGTCCCTATAACTGCATCTGTTGCAAGTGTTGCCTTCAGGACATCGCCCTGCAAATCAAGAAGTCATGGTCAGAAAATTAATGTGACAACTATAAAGGAATAAAACAACAAATCAATGTATTGTTAAAGGTGTTGTTTAAATAGTTAATGAAAGGAATGACATACCACCTTAAAACATTCAAGAGAGGGATCATATTATTAAGAAAAGGTATTATTATCAGCACATTAGCTGGGAGACTGAAAACAAAACAACAAATTAAATCCTTAGAAATACTTCAATTATCACCGTAAGATTACAGGTAGGAATTTACACAAATGAAGAACAATTCCAAAAAACAGAACCCTAAGCTATGCAGCACGCTAGCATATCGAGCAGCAGCCTAACCATTATCCTACACTTTTGATTTTCTACTACTAGAAACCCCATTCTTAACCTTAGATTAAGGCCCCGTTGATAAATTTAAGCCCTTAAATGGTTCAGGTCATAATAGTTGATAAGAATAATGCACAATGCAATTGATTAAGTGGGTTTGAATTTTGTGAATAATATAGAGTCCAAAATTAATGATAAGATTATAAGTCATTAGTTATTACTTAATCCAAAGTATGCTCAAACATAAACTTTCAGTCTTAACAAAAATAATGTTAAACACACTCGATCAGAAGAATGCTCACTTATAAATCTTTTGTCGGGTGAAAACTATTTTAAATGTCATTTTTATTAATTAAATCACAATTTAATGATTTAGTGATATTAAGTTTTACCAAGCACATCCTAAATAATTAATGAATATTCCCGTGTTCAAATTACTCTTTTCACCTTCATAGAAACAGCCGTAAAGATCCTTAGTGTCATTAAACTGCTAGACTATATAGAAACAACCATAAAGATACTAAGTGTCCACCCGACCTACTGCTTTGATACCAAGTTGAAGGAAAATATGTTTACACTGATAGGGAGATACATGATTCTATATAGGCATAAGATTTTTTTCACAATATTATAGCAGTAATTCACCCAAAAATACTGAAAAGTACTTGACATGAAATCTAAGAACATTAGGCTTCTAGTCATCTGATGAATAAAATGAAAATATAACTTCACTATACTAATCTCAAAAGGAACCAAAGATCATTGTATTGCTCAGAGCATCTAACATCCATACCAATAACATCATACAGGAAGAATAACCATCCTGATAGCCAAGCAATTACCTCAAACCAATTGTTTAAAACCTTTGAAGCAGGGGCCAGCAAAAGATCCATAAAATCCCTGAAAAGTTCAACAGCTTCAATTAATGAAAGAAGGGTCAAGTAGAGAAAACAGGATTGTCTTTGAGTACAAATTAACTTCTACTTGAAGTAGAAAACTAAAAAGAATCCAGGGATTACACATCGATAAGCACAGATGAGAGAGAAAGAAGGCAATCAAATGAAAGCTTACAGAAGCTCTTTTTGCCCCATGGTGGCCGCTCTTTGAAGCAGCTGAGCCCAAAATAAGGACTTGTGCATATTATCCTTCATTCGAGCATTAAAAGATGAAGTTTGATGCAATTTCTCAGGAGGAACTGAATCCAACAGTGGTTCCATGAATTTACAGAAGTTCTCTAAATAATTTTCATACCTGCATATAAAGTACCAATAATACATTCCAATAGTTTTAGACAAACAACCAAGAAAAAGGTAGATGAAATTCACCATTTCAATCTTGTAGAAATCTAAGATTTGTTCCACATTATATTCAATCTTATAACTTGGAAAGATACCTTGGATAAGCCTCCGCGTCGCGTTCCGAGAACTTAGAAATCTCAGATTTGTTCAATTCTTTATCAGGACCAAGCAGAAGGTATCGCCCATCGAGACACGGCGTGAACGACGACGGACTCCTCTTCAGGAGCTTCAATCCATGCCTATCTAATTCCAACTCCCTATTTCATCAACCAAAAACCCTAAATTAATGAATCAATGGCTAAAAAGCAAGCACGAAAACTTAATTAAATTAAGCTCAATGTGGATCGAACGAGACACCATACTGAATAATTGCTGGTCGAAGGAGGCTCTGGAGGTAGCTACACCGGGAAAACTTGAAGCCAGGGATGATCTCCTCGGTGACGGCGGCGCCACCAATGACGTGCCGGCGCTCGAGAACCGCAACTGACAGGCCGGCGCGGGCGAGGTAGGCGGCGGCGGTGAGACCATTGTGGCCGCCACCGATGACAACGGCGTCCCATTTCTTCTCCGTCAAGGCAGTTTTCAACTTAGCCGCCGCAGTAAATACGGTCCGGCGGCGGCTTTGCGGTCGCCACATTATCGTTCTCGTCGACTGCCCTCAACTCACTCAGTCACTGGGCATTTAAAACAGTGAATTGACAGACGTTTTAGTGACGTCGACCAGAAACTCCCCATTTCTTTAATTTTAAAATTCAAAGAATTTCATTCTTCAACCTTTCAATAACACCAAATTCACTCTAAATTTTTACATTTTAAAAAAGAAAAACATAAAATCCAAGACCAATAATACGCGCATGACAATACATGTACACAAAATAATCATCAAAATGTGTAAAAAAAAGATAAAAATCACAAAAAGGATGCTATAGAACATAATCTGAACATGCGCCAACCCGCACCAGTTGGCGCATGCGCCCCATACGGGCCGATGAAGCGCATGCACCAACCCGCAATGGTGGGCGCATGCGCCCCATACCGGCTATGGGGCGTGCCCCATCTTATGCGCCCCATCTTACGCGCCCCATATATAATCGCCCCGTGTCATGCGCCTAACCAATAGGTTTGGCGCTATGCGCCCCATGCGTGCGCCTCGGGTGCTTGTCGGGCGTCGTTTCTACATTTTGTGTAATCTGTTAAATAATGCGCCGTAATCTAACCGCTTCATCGTCGCTTGCAAATTGGTCGTCCGTCTTAAATAATGCCCCGTAATCTACCCTATATCCACCAAATTCCTCCAAAACAACCTGCAAAATTACAAATGGGTAAAAATTAACAACATATTGATTAGATGATAACACAAAATGTAAAAAAAAACACACACGGTGGAACTGACCGAGCGCATGCACCCATCGGCACGGATGGGCGCATTCACGGGACGCATGCGCCGTTCCGCACGGTAGGACGCATGCACGGGGCGCATGCTCCCGTCCGCACGGTGGGGCGCATGCACGGGGCGCATGCGCCCATCCGTATGGATAGGAGCGTCAATGGGGCGCATGCGCCCTGTCTGTTCTTGACTTATCGTTTTCTATGCAATTTGGATTGGATTTTTACCTCTTTTTCGGACAATTCTTCATTATTCGACATCTTCCTGCTTCCGTGATCGAAATCGAAATAATTTTTATTAAGTTTGATGCTTTTTTTATGGATTAAAAGTAAATATGAAATTGGTTTTCGTAGAGAGGATTAATAGAAGATTATTAGGGTTTTTTAATGATAGGGGCAAAATTGTCCATAGGGGGGTCGACGTTAGTAAAAGGGGGTCGACATTTATCACAACCCTTTTAAAAAATGTATGGCACCAAAAGACATTTTGAAAATTTTGATGGCTAAATAGGCTGTCCATCTCCTCCTCTCAAATTTCCGTTTATGGGTACAAAATCATGTTTTGAGATATCTAGGATGGACGTATTTTATTTTGAATTTGATAATTTTCACAAAATTTCGACATTTTTTTTTATTATTATGAGATATTATGAGAATTAATCCTATTACTTCTGGGTCTGGGGTTTCCACGATTGAAAA